>JAKTUN010000377.1:0-12387 GCA_030556725.1 Metschnikowia viticola | reverse complement strand
TCCATTCGCAATGACGTCCTTACAGTGGCGTGTATAACGAGATACTCCGGAAAGTTCGTGACTCAAATTATGCATTCTCCTGCTGATACTGGGCTGGAGAAGTAGGGCTTATAGGCGACGTGATCTGCATAGAAACCAACTGAGGGAAGTGTTTGAGATTTGTTTCGTTTGCACATCGCGGGTGTTTTGGCGAGCTGACGTACGCAGAACCTAGCACGACTACACACTTAATAAATAATTAATATAAACACAAAGTCCCCCACATCATCCGCGCAAAGCTTCAAAACACGCATACTTTATCCCACAACCGTCACCTAACTAGGATCATGTCGTGGCAGGTTTTAAAAACCGCTATTAGCCGGGCAGGTGCACTGGTCCTCAAGTCAGGCCAAACAGAAGACACATCTGACCTTGACTTTGACTTCGAGGAAAAGCGGTATAGAGCCATGGAAACCGTGACAACTCGTCTCGAGAAAGAGCTTCGACATTACATCGATTCATTGAGAATTCTCACAAATGCTCAGGAGTCTATGGCACTGGTATTATCGGGCTTCTATGGTGAGGATGAGAATACAATCGCACACATGTACTATCAGGCAATGAAAGACATGTCTGAAATTAGCCTCGAAGAGCTTGGAGGGCCTTTTTTGAAAACAGTACTCAATCCGGTTGAACGCTTCAACTCGTACTATGTCAACATAAATGATGCTATCAAGAAGCGTGCAAAGAAGAAAGCAGCGTACGACCTGCTACGAGCCAAATTGAAAAAGTTAGATACCAACCCCAGCAACGAGCCATCATACGACCTCAAATTGGCAGATGTGGGCAAAGATTTGGAGCAGGCTCAATCGGACTACACAAGTCACAATGACCAACTTAAGACAGAGCTTCCCACACTTGTCGATATGAGAATCCCGTACTTGAATCCACTGTTTGAGGCATTTGTGAAACTACAACTACGATTCTTCAACGAAAATTTTGATAAGATTAACGATGTTGAGCTGAAAATGGACGCGCAGACTCGCCAGGATTACGTCAATGGGGCGCTAGAGGCAAGGATGGATAGTATCCTCGATAAGATCAAAGAATTGAACATTGCGATTTAAGACCGAGATTGGCGCAGTGTAGAGAGAATTTATAGGGATTCTGAGGGATTAAATGAAAACAAGGCAATATGTATGGATCAATTAAGGCACACACTGCAAGGCGAAGATAGGTACTGTGGAGCACACTACACTGGTTGACCCGAGTTTCTACCAGCTAAAATTTTAAGAATCGCAGATCTTGTAGCTCGGAATTCGTGAATTTATTTGAAGCATTATCTCGAAGTGGGATTTTAAGGGAAAGAACAGCTCCTGAAGGTCTAGGCTCCTACGTCAATTGTGAGACAGCACCGGATACGAGTGCGAGAAAAGCCTTCAGGACCAGATCTGGGAAATCTTGAATGAAAAAAAGGGGGAAATAAAATTCGTCTCGCGAATAAAAAGGCTCCAATGCTGATTATGAACCCCATCGCATCTGATGCTCGAAATCAGAATAGCAGCGTCTCTCGAAAGTTTGTCTCCAAATTTGACGTCTCGGCAACTTTTTGTTGTCCTCGTATTCAAGAGGGGACCTCACTTGCGTGTTGCCAGTGCCTCTCAATGGTCGATTCGTGGTTTGAAGCCAGGTGCGTCGCGAAACCCAAAGCTTGGCGTTCCCCGAGCCGACCTTGTATTAACCGAGGTCACAACCTCACTTAAGCATCGAATAATTTGCCAAAAAGTGAACATTTATGCTACGCAAACGAATCTCACGATGGACCTCTAGGTCCGATGGAGGCCAACAGCCATATTGTGCTTTTTCCGAAAGCTTCTGGCAGTACTACGTGGAGTCTCTCGCAAAGGACCTGAGTGCTGGGTACAGCGATCTCACGGCACCTGATCCAACGAAGTATAATGCCAACTCTGCAGCGGTGACTCAAATAAAAGGTCTCTTTGCCCCAGATCAGCCGCAACCTTCGACCAATCAGGTCATTGCGTCTCTCAAATCGCCATTTCTGCAGGGAGACGTGGTCAAAGCATATCATTTAATTCGGTTTTTCCAGCTCAGCGACCTTGGATTTTTCATCACAAACGACGGCGTTGATCGTGTCGGCTCGCCTATCGTGCTTCAAGGTGCGGAGAATTGGGAACATGTCATGTGCTATTTGGATGCGTTGCTTTTCTCCATGTTTGCGAATCTTGAAAGTTTCGAGCCCATTTTATTCTTGCTGAACCAGCATCCGAATGCACTCGTGACCCAGCTTCTGGGCCTTCTACGTGTGTACGTGAATCTTATGCGGCTGGGGAATTTGATTACTACTGATATCACGCAAAAAATATGCGAGTGTTTGCGAAAATTGGGCTTCCTTGAGGCTCTAAGTCATCGTCAACAAGACTGCGCCCCTCTTTTTGAGTTTCTCACAGAGACCTTGGCAATGCCGCTCTTGACATTTCGTGTGGAGATTCAGCATTCGGGTAAAGTGGACAACGATGACACTAAGTACTCTAAAGAGCGCATATTATTCGTGTCGATCCCTCAGGAGGAAGACCATGTATCTGACGAGCCTATCTTGCTAGAGGAGTGCTTAGAACACTACTTTAACAATTCTATCTCCGTCAAACGCGAATTGCAGCGGCGGGCTACCATTGAGGAGCGGAGATTGTCTGCCAAGTCCACAGATTTTGCCGCAAGCTTGATGCTGGAACTGGTCTCAAAAACCAATCCAGAGTCGAATAGAGACCTTCAATCAAGTACTTCTCTCACATTTCCAAACAGCCACAGCAATCCTGTTGCGGCGCCTTCTCAGAACCGCGTGCAAGTGCGCACGCGTTCATCGACGCTTTCAATATGGTCGATTTCCAGCCACGAGTCCAAAACTCGCGAAGTAATGCTACCGGCATGGATGCTTTTAAGATTGATGCCTTTCTACACCGATGACAACCAACTCAATAAAGCCAACGAAAGCATTGCGAAAAACACACATGAATTTGCAAATCGCCGGCCGATATTGCCCATTTGCTTGAAGAGGTACTCTTTCTCTGCATCCGATAAGCTGGCCAACAGGTCCCGCAGGAAAATCGTCATTCCGCCTGTCATTGATTTGCCGCTGTTTTTAGCAGACGATATCAATGATTCGAAAAACCACTCGAGTTTTAAATTGATTTTGGAAAGTGCGGTATGTCATCGGGGCACCACTATCGAATCGGGACACTTTGTGTCTGCTGTTCGTAAAAATACGAACGTCGAGAATGAATCTCTAGAAGAATCTTTTGATGCCTGCTGGTACTTGTATGATGATCTCAAGTCAACAAAAGTTGTTACAAAATCTTTTAAAGAAATCTTCGAGAGCGAGTGGCCATATATGCTATTCTATCGCTTAGTTCCCAGCGATTCCTCCAGCTCTTCAGACAGCATAAATCTGGGTTCGACCACCAACACTAGTGCCAATCCCATATTTGCGCCCAAGGGCCACAAATCGAAGTATTGGGCCGAGGATTCTTTAACGCCTATCATGTCTTCTACTGAAGGAAGCCACGCCCGCTCACAGGCATCATCAGAAATCACATTACCTGAAAAGCATCCATTGAACCAAAAACTCATCGGCACAAAATCAGCGGACTCCTCACTTGTATTTCCTAACGCTAGCGTGCCGATTCCTGACATCCTTCCCGGACAAATCGGTTATCTTGATATTCGGAAAAGGTACTTGTGGTACGTGACGGATAAAGATAAGAATTATTACAAAGAATGTGCGTCCCTTTCGAAGACTGGAAGTCGGAACATGAGCATAAGCATTACCCCGCAATACAGGCGTAATAGTCAGTGGAGCGAAGTTTCCAACATTAGCGGACTTTCTCTTGGTGGAGATCCTCTCTCGGCTGCGAAACAAAAATTAGAGGCCCAAATTATTCCATCCGAAATGGAGGTCAAGATTTTTGTGGAGAACGAGGAAGGAGTCGGCAATTCAGAAAAGAATAGGAAAGGACAACAAGGAGCTGGTGCAGTGGAGTCTGACGTGAAGAGGGTACGAAGTAAAGAACACAGGCATCATCTTCACCATATTTTCTCTCATGAAAAGGAGGCGCCTCCTTCTCTTTCCAAGAGCCATGTAAGGAAGAAGCATTCTGACTACAGAAGGGAGAAATGCGTAATCACTTAATGAACCATGGCTATCAGACCTTACATCAGACTTCTGACAAGACAAACACAACACATTTTTTTGCCAGCTCAAACGCATATGTAGATTTCACCTTTTCTTCCTGCTGCTGCAAGCACATTTTGCTTGACAGGATGAGCAGCCACGCAAGATATTAAGTCATCGCCAAGATTAATCTTTTGCACGACTTTGCAATCTTTCCACAGCCAGATGAAAACATGACCTCCCACATCGCCACTAATCATGTAGTCTCCGTCTTTAGAATATGTAACATCGACTCCGTAGCCTGCTACTTTGTGCCCGCGGAATGTCTTCTTTTTGTTATATCGATACTTCCCACCTGCCTGACATACGTAGATTGTATCGTCCATTGACTGAAGAGCTATGAAGCTCAGAGTGGGATGGATTGCAACACACGGTATCGCGTGTTGAGTTGGGTCAGCAATAATTTTGACCGGGATGTTTATATGCCATTTCCAAAGCCTCACAGTTCTGTCATCTGATGTAGAAATGAACACAGAATCAGAAACCGCGGCAAGTGATATAATAGCGCCTAAGTGCTGGTCGTATGTTTGTACCGGTGAGTCTGATGATAGAAGATCATAGTGCTCAATCTTCCGGTTCGCCAACCCAATGACAATCTCATTCTCGTTTATGGGATTGAACATGGCGCAATTGGGGGTTGCTTGGACATTGATACGCTTGATGATAGCACCAGTCGCAGTTTCCCAAAGCACAACCGTGTTGTCGTAAGAGCAACTCAAAAACTTTTCTCCGCTCGCACTGAATATAACGTCTTTCACCGCAAGGCTATGACCAAAATATCCTCTTATCCTTCTGTTTGCCTCGTGAATGAGACTCCATAAATAAATCTTGCCATCATTCCCGCAAGATAGTAGGAGATGGCCCAATTTGGGAAAGAGTCTGATACGCGTGACACCCTTCGGGTGTCCGGGAAGAGTGAAGCACACCTTTTTAGGATATCTGGACTTTGAGTCATTTAAAATGCTATCTCCCAGATTCGGATCCGTGAAAGAAACGTTGGAATACAACTTTGTAACTGTTTTCGTCTTTTCTTCAAGTTCGTCGATAGTATTCAGCTCATTCGAGTTTGTTATATCTTCCTGGTCTTCGCCAGAGTCTGTTTGATCAAGGCAACTGTCTTCCGAGGTTTCCGATGCACCCCAGGGCCCTTCAAAATCTACTTCCGCGGGGGTTTGTCTCGATTTCTTTCTATTCGGTTTCCCACCACCAATCTTGCGCTTCGGCACAACTTTCGGCACAGCGATCACTTTTTGAATGCAGCCACCAAAAGTGTTAATTACTCCCGATGTAGTGACGACAGAGTGTCTCAGTTCTAGCCCATGTGCTACTTCGCCCTTGGAGTCGGGGACATATTTGAGATCCAGCGATCCCAGGCTATCAGAATCTGACGAGTAACCTTCGATATTCATGTTCTCTAAAATTCCGGATCCATCTCCCTGGGTGCAACACGAAAAGGCATTGCATAGATTGAAGGTGCACTCGCGGCTTCGCGAGATCAGCTGGCTGAAAAATATTGGCGATGCGATTGCAGCTTTTTCAACATACCGTCGTACTCGTCAAGTGAAATAACAATGAGTAAAAGAAGGGTGGATGAAGACTCTGATATTGATGTCAGCTCTACAGATGAGTCTGACGTCGAAACGGGATTGGCAGAGGAAGATATGGAGGAGGTGATAAACGTTGACTTTGATTACTTCGATTTAAACCCTGAGGTTGATTTTCACGCCACAAAAACTTTTCTTCGTCAACTTTTCGGTGACGATGCTATTCAATTCGATATTTCCGGCTTAGCTGACTTGATCTTGACAAAAAACGCTGTCGGTACCACCATCAAAACCGACGGCCAGGAGGGAGATCCTTTTGCTTTGCTCAGCGTCATAGATGTGACGACACATGCTACTAAGCCGAGTGTTCAGGCTGTGCTCAACTATGTCCTAGAAAAGACGAAGGCCGATACCGAGTTCAACATGGTGTTGAGCAAATTGCTAAATCCGGCCAAGACAACCAAAGATCTGAGTAAGCAGTTGAAGGTTGGCTTGATTATCAGCGAAAGAATGATCAATATGCCTGTTGAGGTGGTTCCTCCAATGTACAAGATGCTTTTAGATGAAATGGAAAAGGCCGAGGATGCACATGAGAAATACGAGTTTGACTATTTCCTTGTGATCTCGAAGATTTATAAGCTAGTTCATGCGAACATTGCAGCTGATGAGGATGAAAAAAAGTCAAAGAAAAAGAAGGTTTCGACAGAGGGTGAGCAGGCGGGTGAGTTTGACTATTTCCATTTCGAGGATATGGTTTTGGAGAAAAATGCAAAATATCACGGACATTATGAGTATACCGAGAAACACCAGGAGACGGACTCGCGCAGAGTCTTTACAGAATATGGTATTGATCCTAGATTGAATGTCTTACTTTTGAGTAAGGATGGCTTGAAAAGCTCAGTTCCAGAGATGGAAGCACAATTTCCACCATTTTAGAGACTTTTTGTGGACTCATTTGGTGCAAGCGAATAGGCTTGATCGCAGGAATTAGATAGAAGTACAATTTAGATTGAGTCAGCAAATATATATGGAGAACGAATTATCGGGATTTTGTGTTCCCCGAACTTACTGGCTAGAATAGTGCAATTGTTGAAATTTATTCGTACTCCTGATATTTTAAAATTTGCTTTCTCTCTTTCTCTATTATTCAGTGTTGATCAAGTATAAGTACTCATCGAATGTATCAACTCGGGTTTCTGTTACAAACGTGCGCAAGTTTTAAAGTCTCGGAAATGGATCACAAATTAGTAAATCTAGATTTGGATTTGCAACGGTAGAAAATTTCTGTTTTTTTGTCAGAAACGAAATTTACTCAAACCGAAGTTTGGATAAAATTATTACAATCGAGTCGTTCAATGTATTGACTTGAGAAGATTAGATCAATGTTAATTTGACGCGGCTCCAGTCTCGAAGGTCCCCTTTTTCAAGGGTGCATATAGGCGCGAGAGAAAATTTTTTGTCAAGTAGATCCCACCTTCACCTCTAAGCTTTCTTCAACACTAACAAAGATATGCCTCCACCACATAGAAACCAGGCTTTTCGCCCAGAAAATGTTTTGAAACGTGCCGAAGATCTCATCGGAGTCGACGAGAAAGAGGCAGCTCTCGAGACTTTGTATGATCTTATCACATCGAGAAGAATCCGCCACTTACAAGTTGTCGATTTGGAGCCTATTGCCTCATTGCTTATCGAATTGGCGGTGGACTTGAGAAAGGGAAAGTTGGCTAAGGATGCTTTACATCAGTATAAGAAAAACGTGCAGGCTTCTGAAAACGGTTTGGAGTCCGTTCAGGTGATTGTCCGCAAATTCATTCTGTTGGCCGAAAAAAAGTTGGATGAGGCTCAGTCGAAGGCCGACACAAAGATTGACCAGGATGAAGAGGAAGATTTTGAGGCTGCTCAGACACCGGAAAGTATCTTGCTTTCTACTGTGTCAAACACAGACTCCACGGACAGAACCGAGAGAGAGTTGGTGACTCCATGGTTGAGATTTTTGTGGGAGGCTTTGAGAGCTGTATTGGATATCTTGAGAAACAATTCCAAATTGGAGGTGACGTACTCTGCCATCGTCAACCAAGCCTTCCAGTTCTGTTTGAAATTCAACAGGAAAGCCGAGTTCAGAAGATTGTGTGAGCTTTTGAGAGTCCACATGCAATCGGTGACCACGCAAGTGACAGCCAAGCCTGTCGTGCCCAACCTCAACGCCATCGACTTGTCTGACGGTGAGACCGTACAGCGTTACTTGGAGCAGCGTTTCACACAATTGAATATCTCTGTCAAGTTGGAGTTGTGGCAAGAGTCGTTCCGTTCTGTAGACGATGTCCACACATTGATCACAGCATCCAAAAAGGCCCCCAAGCCTGTAATGATGGCCAACTACTACGAGAACTTGGCAAGAATTTTTGCTGTCTCGGAGAACACTTTGTTTCACGCTGCTGCTTGGAACAAATTTTTCACCTTGTTTTCGCAGTCGCCAAATGCCACAGACGATGAGTTGAAGCATTATGCCTCTGTTCTCGTCTTGGCGACTTTGGCTGTGCCCACTAAGTCATTGAACGTCAACGAGACCGTTGTGGATGACCAGAAAGCCAAAAACTCCAAGTTGACTTCTTTGTTGAATTTGAACCAAGTTCCCACGAGAGAAAGCTTGGTGTCGTCTATTGTCTCCAAGTCAATCTTGGATTTTGTGCACCCCGCGGTCAAAAAGTTGTTTGAGACTTTGAGCGACACCGAGTTTCATCCTTTGACTGCAAAGGAGAATGTTGCCGAAGTTTTCGAAGAGATTAAGGACGACAAGGCATTTAGCAAGTACATCCCCACATTGACAGAAGTTGTTTTGATCAGATCATTCCAGCAAGTCTCTCAGATTTACGAAGCTGTCAAGTTGGACTTTTTGGTTTCGTTGGGTCAAATCGGATCCACTGACTTCACATTGTCGCCTTTGGAAGTGGAGGATTTGATTGTAAATGCAGTGAAGAGGGGACACTTGTCCATGACAATTGACCACGAGACTCTGGTGGTGACATTCAAGTCTAATCCATTCGAGGACTCCTTCATTGATTCCTTGTCTTCCAAGTTGCAAGCATCTCCCGCTGAGATTGTTAGAACCCAATTGTCGAAATTGGCTTCTACGTTGTCGGCCTCATATAAGGTCATCGACACCCAGGCCGAAGCTCGCCAAAAGCAAAGACGCGATTTTGCCTTCCACAATGCCCTCGAGGGTTTCTTGAATGAGCAAAGAGAGCTCTCGGACCGTGTCAGAATCTTGGAGGAGCGTAAGAAGGCTGCTGAAAAGCGCAAGCGCGAGCAAGAAGAGCAGGCTCTCAAGGACAAGCAAGAGAAATGGGCTGCTGAACAAAGAGCTGAGGCTGAGAGATTGGTGAAGGAGCAAGAGAGAAAAGACAAGGACAGATTGGAAAGGGAGAAGAAGGCTATCATCGAGCAGGACAAGAAGAAGATTGCAGAGGAGATCAATGCCAAGGGTATTATTAAGATTGATTTGAACAACTTGGAGGACTTGGACACTGACAAATTGCGTCTTATGCAGATTGAGCAATTGAGCAAGGACAGAAAGATCTTGGACGAGAGATTGAAGGTTGTATTTAAGAAATCTGACCACATGGAGAGAGCTCACAGAAAGTACGAGTTGAAGCTTTTGGAAGAAGACGCGGAAAATCAAAAGGAGAGAGATGCTCAAACTTTCGAGAATTTGAAACAAGCCAAGATCGAAAAGGCTAAGAAGGATTTCAAGAATTCGACATCTCTCAAAGAGCGCTTGTCTCGTGTACTTCCTGATTACGAGTCTTATAAGAAGACCATCGACAAACAAAATGCTGCGAGAGTAGCCGAGTTGAAAGCACGCGCCAAGGCTGAATTGGAAAAGGCAAAGGCTGCTCGTATCGAGCAGGTGAAGCAGCAGCGTATTGAGGAATTAAGAAATGCCCGTGAGAGGGAGAGAATTGCTGCAGAGGAACAAAAGCGCGAGGAGGCAAAGGCGAACGAGTTGGCTAGATTCAAGGAAGAGTTGAGGCAACAGAAGGAGAAGGATGCCGAGCTTGCCAAGAGAAGGGCCGAGATGCAAGCAGAATCACAACTGAGAAGCGGATTTGCCGCAAGAGACACCCCAACTCCACCGGTAAACGCGAGACCATCTGCCACCGCCAGCCCATCCCCAGCCGAGCCATCAAAGCCGTTGACCTTCGCCGAGAAAATGAGATTGAAGAGGCAACAACAGCAACGTTAATAGGTTAAGTACAGGTCAATTCAAATTCTATTCTCTTTATACTGAATTTTAATTCGACAAACTGGAGCAAGCTTTGCAAAACCTCACCGGCACATGTGCACACCCCACAATTCGGAGCCAGGGCAAGAGAGCAACTAAGCGAAAACTACTCACCAGCATTGATATACGCACAAAAATGATAACTATTATCGGATCGCTCAATTATGACTTGGTTACATTCACAGACAAAGTCCCTGATGGAGGGGAGACGTTTCAAGCCAACTCCTTTGAAAATCATCTAGGTGGAAAGGGACTCAATGAGGCTCTAGCCTGCGCTAGACTATCTCGAAAGGGTGGAGCAGGGGTGAGAATGGTTGGGAATGTTGGTGCTGACGCATTTGGTAAAGAGCTTAAACAGGCTCTTGTTGATGCCGGAATTGATACAAGTTATGTTAAGACAATTGAAACCCAATCGTCTGGCGTCGCCGTTATCTTGGTAGAGACTTCTGGAGAAAACAGGATTCTAATTACAGCGGGCGCAAACGGAGAATTGAAGCCTACTTCCGACGATTTTGAAGCCATTTTCGTTAACCCAAAGAACGAAGGCGAGTTTGTGATTTTGCAAAACGAGTTTCCTTATACACTCGAAGCCATAGAGTGGATAAAAAGCCACAGACCCTCCATCAACATCGCCTACAATCCGTCCCCTTTCAACAAAAAATACATCACTAGCGAGACGCTTGAAAATATAGACTTTCTTATCGTGAACGAGGGAGAGGCCCTAGATGTTGCAGGCTGCCTCTTGAATAAGGAAGAAATGGGTAGTTTTGAGAAAACCATTAGGAATGATAGAATTGAAGGGGTTTTAACTTTGTCCACAAAGCTTCGGGCTAAGCTTAATCAGAAAAACATAAGCACAGTCGTCATTACTATGGGCAGCTTGGGAAGCGTGTTTGCCAGCAAGGAAAGCGAGCCCCGCTTCGCTAGATCTCAGAAAATTGATAAAGTCATCGACACAACTGGCGCCGGCGACACTTTCTTCGGCGGAATGATCCTGCAACTCAGCAATGGCGAAAACATCGACGTTGCCATCGAGTTTGCCACAGCTGCCAGCGCCTTGGCTATACAAAAGAAAGGTGCGGCTGAAAGCATTCCTCATTTCGAGGACGTGGACAAAATTCTAATGTGATATGTTTGCTAAATCCTATAAAATGTCTAGATGATAGAAGGGTGAAATATGGGGTATAAATAATAGAATGTCATCCCGCCAAATCAAAAAGAATAGACGCCCTAGTTTCTCTTACGAAGACCCTCTGGGGCAGGAGAGTCGGACTTGCCCGTGGCATGCACGTATGCATTAACTTGAGCGGCAACACCACCTGGAACAGCTTTCACCTTCTTGGCTTTCTTGGTGGATTTTCTTCTGTAAACCTCGATGTAGAAGGCAATGAACAAGACAAGGTAGGAGGACAAGATACCGCACCCAGAGTAGGCCGCAAGCATGGTACCGGCACAGTCGCCACAGACAGGCAAGATATTGCTCAAATGAGAGAAGTAAGTGAAGACAACCTTTTGGTAAGTTGCAAAGTACACGAAGCCCAAGTCCAAAACAAATTGAATGATTTGAAGACGCGTGACCCATTCTTTCCACCACACTCTAATACCTCTAGCGGCCAAAAAGTAGTACCAGTACATAACAACATGGACGAATAAGTTCAAAGTGATTGGCACCCATGAGATAGGCGTTAAACCGATCAATTGGGTGTAGCACAACAATGCCGTTGCGCCATGATGGTAGGTGTGCAAAAATGTCAATTTCTTTTGCTTCACAACCAAGAAGACAGTATCGATAAACTCACAAAATTTGGTCAAGTAGTTCAAGTAGTACAAGGTGACCAATTTCTGAGTCCAGGCGTCTGGGTGACAAATCGCGTAGAAAAGACCGTGGTGATAGATCATTGGGATGAGCTCCTCACACATCAACACAAGTAAAGTGAGCGACAAGGTCGTGAGAAACAAGTTGTGGATCTGGAACAAGCCATTTAATACAAAAGGCTTGATTTTGAACTTTTTGAAAATAAAGTCGCCGCCAAAAATTACCGTGTAGTAGACGGCGATGGCCCCGGCAACCACGGGAAAGGACGAGAAAGTCGTTTGGTGAGGCACGAACTCGAATTGAGAGGGCACAAAGCGGCCGCCGGAGGCTTTTGAGACTATATAGTCAAAAATCGGCCATAACTTGATCAAAAAGGGAGTCTCCACGGAATACATGATTGGTTTTGACGTGAGCTTCACAAGAGAATACAGATCTTAGAAACCCACCGAAAGGAAGAAAAAAAACAAGCTCCCCCAGTGCGCGTTTCGGGTCCAGTGCAGGTGGGCCGCGTAAGCAGAAT
>JAKTUN010000376.1:0-12403 GCA_030556725.1 Metschnikowia viticola | reverse complement strand
AAGTCAAATTAAGTCTATCGGGCAAATACGAATCATCTTCATCCGCTATCACCATGTTTTGCCTGTATTGCTATTGCAAAGCATCAAGACCCTTCCATGTTTCTCGGCAGAATCACTATTCTACTGGCCTCTGGACGCAAACCAAAATATCAAAAGACCGTCTCTTTAAATTTTTTAACTTGTCAAGACTTCAGTCGCCTATTGCCCACTTAGAAGTTCTATCATCATGTGTGCGATTTTTGTTTCGTCGAATAATTCTTTTTGGTGAGAGCACATCTAGCAAATTTTGGAAAATACGAAAACGAAAATGTTATAAATACTGTAATTTTGCCAAATCGGTTTGTAGAAACTTTTCAAGTTATTCATGAACTCGCAGAGCAGTAGTTTCAATGATTCAGATAAACTTGGTCCCATTTTTTACATTATCCGAAAACACTGCTGGATGGTCCCCCTTTTTTTTTTAGAGAGAAACAGAAGCATTGAAGGTGATGCTGGAAAACGGCTTCAGAGCAAGACACCTAATGATTAAAACTTTGTGTTATTTCGTTAATTGCAATTTTTTCATGCTTTTCATGAGAATTGGGGATCTCGCTCGATCCTTGCGAAGAGCGGAGTTCCGTCATTTGTGATCAGATGAGGTTAACACGACCATCCGACGCTTCCGAGCAGGAAGTCGTCGAGTCAGCGCAACAATTTTTTTTTTTTTTTAAGTACAAAAATCTGAGTGTATGTATGTTCGCCACTGAGATACGAGATGGAGAAATGACTTTCATCTCACACTCGATTCTTTTTGTCAGAATTCTTTAATTTGAGACATTCTGGCAGAATCGGGAAAGTGGGGAAGTGGAGAATGGACGTGGGGGCGCTGTGGAGAGCGCTTTTTCTTGCTGTCTAAGGTGCCAGATTCTGCGGTATGATATCATATATCGTTGTTGTGTGCACTTCGCCTTTTCCTCGGGCAAGCCTGAATTTAGAGGTCTGTAGCTCCTTCTAGTAGCAGAATCAAGATTCTGAGCCTAAAACATACTAAGAATAGGAGGAAGTGAAAATGTTTTTACAACTATCCGCTTTATAAAATGACTTATCCACGTCAATGTATGAGCCCCAATTCTTGGCTGCTGGTCTCGGAGATAAAGCGCACAATCTTTGCAACGTCGCGTGGCGCGTTCGTAAGTGAGCCCGAAGTGCAGGCCCGCAACAAGATTGCTCTAGAATAGCCCGAGGGGTGCAGGAAGTGAAGCTTCTTATATAAAGCCCGATGGGCATTCCTCCAGGTTTTCCGTTTGCCTTTCACGTCGAGCCTTCTTGATATATAATCCATTTTCTCTCAAGCCTTATCATATTTAACTCATTAATTTCACAATGGACACATCTCTGAGCGATACGAAGAACGGCAGCTCGTCTGAAGAGGCTGCAAAACAAGCACTTAACGAACACCCAGATTATTTCACTCGGGTCGGAATCGAAAAACCCGCCCCCGAGCAGTTTTTGGAGCATGCGGACGGGAGACCTCTTGATCTGCAACCGCCAAAGCGCCCAAAAGCGGTGAGACGCGTCACGACAACGGGTAAAGGCCGTTTACTAGAAGACGGACGCAGACTTCTACGTGAAAAAGACTGTTACGACAAACTAGGGTTCTGTTTCTCCACACAGAAGAAATGGTTGATTCTCAGCGTGATCTTTGCCGTGCAAGTCTCGATGAACTTCAACACATCGATCTACCCAAACGCCATACCCCTTATATCGGAAGAATACGGGATCAGCGAGCAGAAAACAAGAGTATCGCAAATGGTCTTTCTCATAGCCTACGCTTTCGGGTGTGAGCTTTGGGCCCCCTGGTCCGAGGAGTATGGGAGGTGGCCCATCATGCAAGCGTCGCTTTTTTTGGTCAACATTTGGCAGATCTTGGGTGGTCTTGCGCCGAATTTCGCTGCTATTGTCGTGGCCCGAGGTCTAGGCGGTCTTTCGTCGGCTGGCGGGTCGGTTACTTTGGGTATTACGGCAGATATGTGGGAGGCCAATAGTCAGGGCTACGCCGTGGCGTTTGTGGTGCTTTCTTCAGTTGGTGGTTCGGCCCTTGGTCCCATTTTTGGAGGATTATGTCAAGACCACCTTTCGTGGCGATGGAACTTTTGGATCCAGCTTATTTTCGGCGGAGTTGTGCAGATTGCCCACTTCTTCTTGGTGAGCGAGACCAGAGTGTCACTTATCATCGATAAGGAGGCCAAACGGAGGCGTGAACTGGGCGAAAACGACAATGTCTATGGTCCAGGCGAGGTCAGCCAACAGAAACTCACCGTTAAGGAAGTCCTCAATATCTGGAAACGGCCGTTTGTCATGTTTGCCACCGAGCCGATTGTGTTGTTTTTGTCGCTTCTTTCCGGGTTTTCAGACGCGTTGATTTTCATCTGTATGGAGTCGTTCTCGCTTGTCTACAAACAGTGGGGGTTTTCTGCGACGGCGTGTGGTCTTGCATTCATTCCCGTGATGATCGGATACTTCCTTGCTTATGGCATCCATCTTCCGGACGTGGCGAGACAAAAGTATCTCATCAAAAGCCAGGGCGAAGACTCTCGGTTTGCGGAACGCAGAATGCTTCTTTTGCTCTTTCTTGCTCCACTCGAAGCCATTGGACTTTTCGGCTTTGCCTGGACCAGTATGGGTCCAGAACACAATCCGTGGATAGCCCCGATGATATTCACGGTGTTGATTGCCATTGCAAACTACAGCATCTACATGTCGACCATCGACTATATGGTTGCTGCCTATGGCCATTACTCTGCATCTGCCACGGGTGGAAACGGGTTTGCACGTGATTTCTTGGCCGGTATCGCCGCCATGTATGCCACTCCGTTGTACAATAATATAGGTGACAAGTACCACTTGCAATGGGCCAGCACACTCTTGGGCTGCATTGCTATATTGGTGATGATTCCCATTTACGTTTTTTACTGGAAAGGGCCGGCGATCCGGGCCAAGTCTAAGTTTGCACAGGTGTTGGCTGCAGACAAAAAGTCTAACACGGTTGAGTCGGATGAGGAGGAGGAGTATGATGGGAAGCCAGAGGCAAAAGTATAGGAGGAAGGAAAGAGGGGAGATTAAGAGAGTCCTCGAGAACTTTGGAGAGTTGCAGTTGGAGTTGTAGAGGTATGGTCAGTGTGATGTACATAGGACTGGTTTATTTCGTGTTTATGAATGGACGGTTTGATTTATAATGAGAAATTGGTTTTATTTTGGTTTGATGAAATCAGGTGTATAGGGGAAGCTGGTTGGGATTTTCAGAGTTTACCTCTTTTGAGAACTCTAAAAAGCTGTGAAAATTGTTTTTTCGCTGCTTTATTTACCTTCACGATGACTTATCATTCCCATGATGTTTTCAGCCGGGGCAGATTGGAAAGGACTTTACCGAATGAGGACATTAGTCCACACCATAGGTACCAGGATTATTTTGTAAAAGTTTGATCAAACACAGAATCGTCATGGTGCAGAACGAGTATGAGGCTTTTTCTGTTCAGCTTTGTGGAAATGATCGCATGCTATTTTCCATTTTGTAGCTTCTTCAGCCAGATTTCTGAACCTGACCCGATCACACCGCATAGAATACAATGTATGTACCCCATCTATCAATTTTTCGCTAGATCTGCTCTCTTTAATTTGTTTTGTTTTTGTCTTCTGTTTGTTTTTCCAGTTAGATATTAGATAATTTTGTAGGAAAATTTCGACCAAAGAGCACAACGCATATCACTAGACATTCTCAGACATTGCGAGCCTTGACGTTGCGAGCTTCGAGATATTGCCTATGGGACTGAGACATCTAAAGAAGATTTTAGACTTACTTTAGGCTTTTTAGATTTCTGTTTTGGGTTGCAGAATGGAGATGAGATGAAAGTCTTCGAAATGAAGTATTGGAGACAAAAGAAGTTTGCAACGAGAAGAAATTATGTTGGATCGAAATGATTTAGGATAAAATCAAGAATTGTATTCCGCCGGTCGAAAAGGAACTGTAGAGTAACTCGAATCAAACCCCTGTGAACTGTAAACAGAGATCGCGCAATTAGCAAGCCCGGAAGGAGTGCACTCAACCAGCGACGTAAGCCGCTTTAGTTGCGGCTGAAATGCGGAATTTGCATGTCGATCTTGCCTCGATTCAGTCACCGTGAGATCAAGATTTGATCGGCAGTCGGCAAGTCCTTCCGAATAATGACCACAGAACGCAAAAAGATCGCTCTTGCTTGTGTAGAATGTCGCAGCCGAAAGCGCAAATGCCAGTTTGACGGTGGAACTCGCTGTGTTTTGTGTGAGCGGCGAGATATCAAATGTGTGATGGTTTCAGATGGGCGAAAAGAACGGCCCCAGAACAAGCGGATATCTGACCTCGAGCTGAAAATAAAACACTATAGGACTGTCGCGCTGAGTCTACGAGAGAATCTTCAGCAAGCATGCGATGCATTGAAGGCGATCGAGGACGATCGGTTCCGACCGCAGTCGCATGACGGCATGCTGCCAGAATATGACATGTCGCCTTCTGAAAGCGGAGCGATGAAAATAGAGTCGCCCGCAGAAACACCTTCTCAAGTCCAAAACGGAACATCTCTCGATGCACGAGTGCATCATGCAAGCAAGGGGGGCAATGCGACAAAAGCAAGCAAAACGTCTCTGGACGCACCTCGCAAATACTTCCAGGCAAAGACGTTTCAGAACGCACCTCCCGTTTCGGTTTCTGTTTATGGGCCCACTAGCATCTTCGACACGGAATCGCTTCCCCGTCGTGAGCTTCTAGAAGAACATCGGCCTGCGGCATTGAGCAAGAACCCCAAGATCATCGAGTGCATCAAACTCTTTTTCCGCTGGCTGTACCCAGATATGCATGCGTTCATATTCCGGGAGGCGTTTATTCTCGACTTCTTTGATCCGGACTCATTGGCGACATACAGCTCGACTGAACTCGTCTATGCAGTGTGCTCCGTCGGGGCGCTGATGTCGGATGATCCCGAGATCCGAGACTCCGCCCATGGCTTTTACTGTATGGCACGAGACCTTCTCCTGGCTCTGCTCGACTCTCCTTCGGTCTGCTCCTTGCAGGCGTATCTTCTTCTAGGGCTTTACGACATCTACAATTACCGCAACAATGCGGGCTGGATGTTGACTGGAGATGCCTTGCGCATGGGGCTTGGGATCGGGTTTCATCTCAGACCCGAAAGCTGGCTTGTTGGGACCAAGAAAAACGTCAGTGATATCACAATCAGCGTCCGAAGCAGGATCTTCTGGGGCTGTTTTATGGCCGACCGGTTTATCAGTTTGATTTTGGGAAGGCCTTGTGTGATCAAACCGGACTCGTCCACCATCCACGTGTCCGAAAACATGCCTGCGATACAATGGATCCAGCCTTATACGTATCCAGGGGCCGAGAGCGAAGAGAAAGTGGCCTACATCGACATATCCAACCCGCTCGGCAGCATCATCAAGCTTGCAGAGATCTCGGATAACATGATGGAGACTGTTTTCGCTGACAAGAAGACATTGCAAAATAAGCTTGAGCTAGTGCAGGCGTATAATAAGCGGATCACAGAATGGCGGGCCAATCTTCCGGAAATATTGCGCTGGGACCGTCTCACGCTTCATGAAAGGGGACACGATACGACGAAAATGTTCACCCGGTACTATTTCTACATCATTCTCCTCTGCTTGAATCGGCCGTTTGTTGAAAAAGCCCAGACAGACCAAGCCTCGGCGTTTGACCCGATCCTGATCTGCATGAATGCAATTGCAGATGTGCATGCAGCGGTCTACTCGTTCGTGAAAGTGCATGGCGCCAGAAAGTGCTCGATTCTTCTTGTCTACTCGTGCATTATTAGTGCGTCAATTCTCTTGCTGAAAAATAAGGGCAGTTTTGCGAAGAATGAAGAAGAGCAAGATTTCTTCTTTGACTTCATGACCGTGTTGATGCATATGTCCACGACATGGAAACTCAGTGAAGTTTCGTTTTTGAAAATCAGAGCCACGCTCAAGCTGGACCACGGCTTGGACTACGAAGTTGAACTACAGAGACACGTTTCTGCCAGAAGCGCGAACCTGAGACCAACGATATACGATCTTTTGAACCGACCCTCGAATAATTCGGCACCGGTAATACCTGATTTGGAGTCTTTAAGCACCGAGCGTGAAGATACGCCGGAATTTGGAGGCTTTGGCGATCCATCGGCTTGGTCCAGCTTGTTCCCAGACTTTTTCTCGGCCGAAACGTTTTAAAAGTGTACATTTTTTGGTCCATCCACATAATTTCATATACGTACGTGGACCCAGTTATATCAATAAGATAGTTTTTCTCTTTTTCTCTTTCTATTTTGTTTTCGAGTTGGTGATGGCCAAATTTGGCCGCGACGGAGCTCTTTTCCCGCCTAACGTGATTATAGACTTTGAAGTAGTCAATGCGGAGATTCAAAACTGTGGAGTAGGCACAGCGCGTCCGCACATCTCCGCTGTTTGCATGATCCCGCATCTCCGCACGCGCAGCGCATCTGGTATCTCACGTGCGTCTAGAAGGCTTATCATAAGTAGACCGCATGAAGAGTGCTAATTGCCCGAGACGGCGACCATTTTTGAAAACATCTAGATGGATCCCAGAGATTTTCGCCGCCAGTGCAGAGACGAAATCCATACTAGTCAGACCTCCGGGTGCTGCCCAGGCTATGCGCAGGCCAATCTAGTGATTCTACCCTCGAAAATCGCCGCTGATTTTCTTCATCTTTGCCGCCTAAATCCGATCCCGATCCCACTTCTAGCTCATACTGCCAAAGGAGATCGGACAAGTGTCAGTGACAAGAGAATCATAAGCTACACGGATTTTGACATTACACGTGATTTCCCAAAATACACAGTTTACGAGAAGGGCCAACTAATCGCGTCGCCTAACAATGTATCTGACCTCTGGGATTCAAACGACCATGTGGGGTTCCTTATTGGATGCTCGTTTTCTTTTGAGTATGCATTAGAAGACGCTGGCCTAGCGCCGCGAAACTTCATTGAAAAGAAAATTGTGTCGGTGTACAAAACCACAAAGACGCTTGAAGGCTATGGTGTGTTTACTGATGTTCCCTATATAGTAAGCATGCGGCCTTATAAGTTGAAAGATATTGCACGTGTGCAAGAAATTACCGGAAAGTTCAAAAAAACACATGGCGCCCCTATAGATTTCGGGTATGAAGCCGTCGAGCGGCTAGGAATCAAGGACTTGGCTAACCCTGAATTTGGCGATACAACACGGATAGAAGCAGATGAGGTGCCAGTATTCTGGGGCTGCGGCGTCACTGCTCAAGAAGCAGCACTTTCTGCTCACAAATATATTGAAGGGCCAATCATCGGACATGCTCCAGGACATATGCTAATTACAGATTTGCGGGATGAAGATGTTGTGAATTTGTGATTGTCTTCGAGAGGACTAGACAAAGGTGGGGGGGCAAGGATTTCTTTTTGTGCTTTAGCTTTTGTCTGTTTTGTCTTTATGTCTTGTTTTGGTGCTGTGTCTTTTGGGTTCTTTGCCTCATATTGCCTCATATTGCCTCATCTTGTCTCGAATGGTCTCTTTTCCCTTCATTCAGTTCTTTCTTTCTGTCCTTCCGTTGAGCTCTGCTTTGAAGCTCTGCTTTTTTCTTCTGCTCGCTTTTGCTCGATTCCGCTCGATTCCGCTCGTTATTGATTCTTCATTATATCTTTTGTTTCTTTTGCTCCTAGTTCTTTTTTGTCTTGAATTTTGAAGGTGGTTGATACATCCGTGGAACTGGATGAGGTGCGAGTCCGAACTTGAACCGCAAAATAATTAAATACAAACCACTTAATTCTTCGCAAGATCTTTCTGACCCTTTAAAGCTCAAGCTTGTACTTTACATCTGAACATGATTACTACTCGTTTATCGCTAGAGCCCCAGGCAGTGAAAGATATAAAAGAAAAGACCGTTCGCAAGCCCATTGCATTGACATTTTGAAGATTTCAGTTCGAAGACATAATCTTCCGGACAATGAAATCAATGAAAGTGTTTCGTTTCACGAACAACCTAGATAGATAGATGAGCCGCTCCAAGTCCTTATAGGTCTCAGCATTTGAAAAGTCTGAGTCTTGAAGCTTTGTCAATTTTCCCAGTCCTTACATCAGACTTACTCGCCACACTTACTACAAACTTGCATGTTTTCAACTATCTATTCGCCTTTTTTATTGTTGGACGAAAGATCTGCAATTCGTTTACTCCACCAGGTTCGGGCCGCCACCTGCATTCATCTACAGTTGAAGAAGAGATGTAACTGTCTTTCTTTCAAAGGTCCTACTTTCGAGAAGTTAGAATCAAGTCCAAAGGAAAAAGTATATCAAGTTATTATTCCAAATCCTTCAGACAAGCCACCCCTTTTCCAAATTACAATTCACGAATTGCTTACGCGTGGTCGAAGTGAGCGTGGAGTTTCATACCCAATGCAAAATACTCACTGGTTTGAGCCCATGTTTTCTCGCTTGGTCAAAAATGTGGCAGTTGCACGCAATCACGAATTAAACTCAAAAAATTGATACAAATCCGGATGATATGATCCAAAAGAAAGACGTGAGTTCATAGTGAAACTCAGCTCTTATAGTTGTGTTTAGAAATTGCTTTTATCCGGATGTCGCCCAACTAAAGAGTATTTATATTTTTCTACACCAAGCTTGCTAATAAATATTTGACACGCCATTTTAATCTTTTACCACAGTCGAACTGGAGTTGTCATTTCGAGATATCCAATACTGGTACTATCTTGGCAATGCCATTTCGCTTCTTTCGCGCAAACGCACGGCGACTAAAAGTGTGCCATCAGATCAGACCATGTTTCATGTACGTGCGGGCATATACGGCGTGCGTCAGTATTCATTGTTTTCACGATCTGCATTAGAAATTTCTTGGAAACTTGTGAAGATCCAGAGCCCAGCTTTGACGAAATGCCAATTACACTCGGCTTTGTTTCTATTAAGCATGAAAAAAAAATTACCGACCATGCTGTGATCGTTGCTTCAATTATTACAAATTTCGAAATCAGATGATCTAGAGCCAAGACACACCCGAAGCTTCCTTGAGTTAGCTGAAAATGTGTTATTGTCATCATCATTAGCACGAAACTATAGCGGCATGTATGTAATTCAAAACGTGGGCTGAGAATGCACTGCGGTTAAGTGCATATATGTGAGAGTTCCGAACGGACTTATCCGAGCGGGCCTGTCCGTGGCTCGACGCGCTTCTGTTCTTTTTGGCGTTTATGAGCTTTTACGGCATGCATCAGGGGTTATTCGCATGCGCATGTGTATACAAAGGCCATTGCGTTTAGGAATCAAAAGCTTTCTTGGATTGGTCTTATCAAGCAACAGAGAAAACCCTTGGCAATTCTGAATGAGAGCCCTTGCATAAGTTCAGTCTTGATCGGCTCCAAGTTTTGTCAAATGCTTGTAGTATCAAATTTTCCAGTGTTCAATGGTTGTGCTTTATGAATTAGGATAGATTAAGCTAAGTAGACTGTGGGCATTGAGTCACTATCAAACTTATAAGAGAAGGTTATTTTTCACCAGAATGCTATACTACGGTATGCACGAAGATTCAACAGTGGGCTGATTAGCATTGTGATTCTTCAAGTGCACATACGCCCTTGAGGCGGTTTCCGACTCCACCACCTCGATTGCGCTGGTCATTTTGGCAAAGTTCATTCTCGAACGGGAAAACAAAGCGAAAAGAGCAAAGCTACGGCTCATTTCGGAAACTATCCCCCAGAACTTGAGCGAGGAGAAAAGGTATAAAAAGCCCTGAGGATCCCACCAAGCATATTTTCTATCCATCATCACTCAAGCCTATTTCCAATAAGCCTGCTCTCCCCAGTTCGATCATCATGAAGCTTTCCGTTCCAGTCGCTCTCGGCCTTGCTGCCCTTGCCGCTGCCTCTCCAATCGCCGTCGTCAACAACGAGATTGCTGACCCTTCGGCCATTGGCAAGAGATGTTTCCTTTGGTGGCTTTTCGCCAAGCCAAAGCCAAAGCCTCAGCCTTGCCCACCTCCCCAGAAGCAAGCCCCTCCTCCAGCCCCAAAGCCAGAGCCTCCTTCGAACCCGCCTTCGAACCCGGCCCCAAACTACCCACCACGCCCTCCTCCAAGCTACCCTCAGAACCCTCCTCCAAACAACCCTCCAACGCCTCATACTGGGCATCTCAAGCCTCCTCCAAGACCTTCCAAGCCTGCTAAACCTGAGAGACCCGGAAGACCCGAGAAACCATCGAAGCCTGTGAAACCCACTCCTCCTGAAACTACTCCTACGCCTACTACTCCCTGTGCTACTCCTACGACTACTACTCCTTGTGCTACTCCAACGACTACTACTCCTTGTGCTACTCCAACGACTACTACTCCTTGCACCACTCCAACGACTACTACTCCTTGCACCACTTCCTCAACTACCACTCCAACGACCACCACTACTCCCACCACCACTGCTCCCACCACCACTACTCCCACCACCACTACTCCAACGACCACCACCTCCTCGACTACTACTCCAGCGCCTGAGCCAACTGGCCCAGAGACTAAGAGAGATGAAGAGAACGAGGACGACAACTTGGCCCAGCTTTTCAACTTCGTTGACGCTGCCAATGAGACAGATGTGAACGAGTTCATTCACTTCTACAAGAATGCCGATAAAAATGTCGTCGAGGCTTGGTGGAGTGGTGAGACTGTCGACAGTGAGTTTGCTCCTCTGTTTCCTGCCTCGAGAATCCACGAGATTGCTGATTCTGAGCCTAAAGACGCAAGCACTTAGTCTGTTTACTCCATTGGGCGCTTTGTTCCGATTGCCAGCATTCTAAATAGTGCCATTTCCTTTCAACGTGTTTGATGTAGCGTATATATGTTTCTTGCAATTGAACTTTTCCCAAACACCGCGTCTTCCTCTCGAAAATGAATATTTACAAATGAGTAAAAAGCTGAAGCAACGAGCACAAGCTGTGGTTGGCAATACTTTGAGATGACAGCCTCACTGTTTTACAGCTTCTTTTTGCAAGAGATGCCCGATTAACAGCTTTAGACAGAGGCAATATGTTAGCAATAATCGCTTTAACTTACATTCCAGCACGATAAGTCTTCAGCGTCAAAGCCCGAGACACATTGTACATGTGAATGTCCTATGATTTTCTCGCGTGAATGATTTTTTGAAAATACAAACAATCTGGTGTGAGGTTGGGTTAATCTGGGTAAGCTGGGTGAATATGTCATGCGACCCTTTCAAAGATTTCAATACCGAAATACAGTCTTGCGAGACATTTTTGAACTCTGTTTCTAAAAACCAAAAATCGGTATGCTACTAATTTATTGGGCTTATACTTTCTTAGACCCAACCTTGTGGTGTATCAATCTTGAAAACGTGGAAATGCATCAGTCTTGCTGCTTTTTAGATAAACATGAATAAAGCTAAACATACATATATTTTGAGGTCAATGTTTTTGATGAAAGTGCTTACTCTGCCAGCTTTTTTCCCACTTTGCCTGGTTTTGAAGTGACATTACCTAAATTACCAAAGAGTCCCGAATAAACGGATATTGTAATTGTGAAAGCGAGCAAATGTTATGGTGTTTATCTCCGGTCTTTTTTGTTTTCTGATTTCATCTAACACAGTTGAATTTATCGAATTCCAACAAATGCTTTCTTTTCTTCCTCTTGCTATATCTTGCTCAAGATTGAGATGGAAAACAAGATTTTTATGAATGTTTTCAAAAAAAAAAAGACCCGTTTCCAATTACGTAAGTGAGTCAAAACAGAATTGGGCGCTTCTGTCAATATCTTGAGAACTGAAAAGTCAAAAAAAAAAATCTTTAAAAGAAACAACAAAAAAACAAAGAGTTACATTCTGATTCAGTCAATCAATTAAAAATGCTTAAAATATTTGTCGAAGAACTTTTTTTTTTGACTCTTCAATTCGCCTTCCTCTTTTCTTACGCGCGAGTCGCAAGCCTGCTTTCAAAGCTCGATTAATCGACTCTTACCTTTTTCCACCATGGAAGCTCTCATAGTTTTCCAGTATAGTCAGACTCGATTTTGTTTGAGTCTTTCATGAAATAGAATCTTTTGAAGTTTTGCGCTCCCTCATGTTTCAATCAGTGTTGGCAAAAGGTGCGAACTCGAATGAAAAAGTTAACATTTTTACATGAAGTGAGTAGGGCGGAAATTATTCGTTTCCGCTCATGAATAGCCAAAAATTCATGATGAGTAAATCAAAATTCCCACTTTTTTAATCTGATTATTCGACTTTGAGGGTCTGATTACAATGCTGGAATAACTTTTTTCGACGTGAGTATGCCTCAAAGTATTCGAATACAATGGTGATTTGTAACGCCTTTCATTGTTCGCACACA
>JAKTUN010000372.1:0-12527 GCA_030556725.1 Metschnikowia viticola | reverse complement strand
CCCCCACCAGGGCACTTCGAGTCGTTAGAGTAGGTAAGCTTTAAGAAAGATTTCCACGAAATACAATTTTTACACTTTTCTGGCGTTTATATTGTTTATCAATGGCACTACTATAAAGTAATGTGAGCGCGAACGAGGTTTCTCACTCAGCTCGTACTTGAATTATGAATAGGCCCTGTACTTCACTTATTTATCAGCATCAATATCGAACTTAAACAAACTTTCTAATGTACACTTTTTCAAATATTCCCAGTGATCAATACTCACATAAAAAAATCATATCATTGACCAGGTCAAGCTGGATTTGTAGTATGGGCGCAGACCTTCGTACCACGTGACCCCTTTACACGTGATATTTAAACACGTGACCTCTTTACACGTGACCTAGTTCCGGCCCAGACAGGCCTCATGTGAACACCGGGGCCCCACAAACCGCTTTTAGCCCTACGAAAACACCACTTCCCCTCCGAATTTCTCCAATTTTTCACCCAAATCCACCTCATGGCATCTGTTGCTCACGTCCTCACGGACTTGGCCAGTCTCTCGGGCGAGGTCCGGCGCAAAAACGCCGATGTCCGCACTGCGATAGACAATGCCCACGTCTTGGCAAAAACACTTCCCGCCACGGCCCAACTTTCCCAGTCTGCAGAGCTCCAGACAGTTTTTTGTGCTCCGTTCATCACTGCTCTCGAGAGCCAGACGCCGAAATTGGTGCTGGCGGCGCTTCCCGCGATCGTCAGGCTCGCTTCTTCGATTTCTTTCAGTGATGCACAAGCAGGCTCGATAGTTGATATTTTGCATGCCATGGACACCGCAGGACAGTCCGTGGATACCCAATTAAAGATCCTCCAGGTCCTTCCCGTGCTAGTGCCGAATTACGAGCTCGAAGATCCTGGATTTGTGAAGATTGTGGCGGTATCTTCGCGTCTTGTATATTCAACAAACCCCGTGGTGCATAATACGGCCTCTGCTGCGCTCCAGCAGGTGTTCTGCTCGCTTTTCGACAGGCTACGCGAATCAGTGGGCCATGGCGCCTTTAAAGACTCCAAAACCGCGGACTCGGCGGGAGATCTGGCCGTTTTGGCAGAGGATATACCTGAAAAACGCGTCTTTTCACTGGACGACCTCGAGTTGCGGTGTCTCCGTGTCGTGACAGACCTCAGTCTCGCGTTCATGGGCGAGAAACCGTGTTTTCTCACCGATAAAGATATCCGGGTCCGGCCCGAGCCTGCGCTCGAGATCCTAGAGAACATTTTGGCGTTGAACAGGTCTGCATTCCGCGACCGGGCCGGGTTTTCTGGTGTTTTCAAGCAAAAAACGGTTCCTGGACTTCTCAAAACGCTCAATTCAACTGCCCCGCTGTATGCGTTGACCGTGCGGGTGCTCCGGATCATGCAGCTCGTGGTGTCGTGCCAAATCCCGGCTCTTCGAGACGAAACCGAGCTATTTTTCGCCGCAACAAACCATATTCTTCTCGACGATGCGTCAGCGTCCATGCTAAGTGACGACGTTCATGCTAGGCAGCTTCCAGACCACCCAGACTGGGAAAAAGCCCTTGTTGCCGAGACCTATAGGTCGATGTTCTCGAACTTCGACCTTGTGCGGACGCTCCACGAGACGTTCGACGGCACGGGTTCCCAGAAGCGCGTGCTAGCCGAGGCTCTTATGGTCATGAACAGCTACTTGAGCAAAACCCACCGTGAACTCTTCAAAAACGAGTCAGTTCAAACATTTTCCGAAAAACACTCTGGCCCGCTCTTGGCCCGCGCCACGGCCACCCTCAAGACGCCCATGATGGACCATTTGGACCGGCACGAGCCCCCTGCCAACGTGCCTGAACTATACGCGCCGTACCTCGTCTTCCGCGCGTTGCTAGGACTCGCAGACGGCGTTTCTGGGTTTGTATTCAATATTTCCGCCAACGCCGAGGCAGAAACCATCGAGCGTGACGTCGACTTCGCCAGCACGCTCAACGAGAGCATAATCCGTGAGGTGTCGCAGCTTTTCCGCAAGTTTCTCTTCTGCTCAGAGGACCAGGAATGCTTCCACATGCTTGTGAGGGCGCTCCAGAAATACATCCACGCTGTCGGCTTGCTTGGGCTTTCGGCGGCACGTGACAGCTTGCTCTGCTTGCTTTCGGAGTGCATTGTGAAGAACACGAGTCCCGCTGACGAGAAAAAGGGAAATGCGTCGAACTTGTTAGCGCTTGGCGAGTCGCTCGTAGAGTCTCTCAGCAACACAATCCAGGCGCCCAAACAGGACTCGGCCCAAAGGAGAAGCTCGGAAAGGAACAGCACGCCGATAAGTCCGCATCTCCACGTGTCTCGGGAGTTCAATTCCAGACAGGTCATGTGCCTTCGAGCGTTCTCGAACTTGGCCGTTTCTCTCGGCCTGACCTTGCAGCTGTCGTGGCGAATTGTGTGGGTGACGCTCCAGTGGGTCGACTACTTCTTGAACGGGCCGGACGATTTCGGCGCTCTCTCGCAGCTGAAAGACCCAAAGACCGTGGGCGACTCCAAGGTGAGTGCTCAAGACTTGTCTGGAATCAAGCATTCGCACGGGAAATTGATCGAGAGTTTCTCAGGCTACCAATACGAGCCTTTTTCCGAGGCCTACCTTGTGCTTTTTGAGCTTTTCCTGGAAAACGAGACGCCTGAAGCCACAACACCCGATAGGTTTCCATCCATTTGCACGTTCAATAAGTTCTTCTTCTTGGACACGGTGATCGCGCTTGCCACGTTGGGAAATACGAATTTCAAGTTTGTCGACACCGAGATGTGGAAATTGACGTCCGCCTTTTTCGAGAATTTGGCAACCAACCGAGAGCTAGTCCATGTCAAAAGAATCCATCTCGTGAAGTGCTACACCACCATCATCAACACCGTCACGCGAAGCGGGTTCAGGGAGAAAGCCGATATCAGCATTTATGCCAACAAGTCGTTGGACGCTCTTTTTGGTTTTCTCCAGAATCTCATCCGGCTTGGCCGGGCGAAGGAGGTCATGGTTTTGA
The DNA here is from genome assembly GCA_030556725.1 of Metschnikowia viticola. Classification (NCBI taxonomy): domain Eukaryota; kingdom Fungi; phylum Ascomycota; class Pichiomycetes; order Serinales; family Metschnikowiaceae; genus Metschnikowia; species Metschnikowia viticola. The sequence goes on along the minus strand of JAKTUN010000372.1, from coordinate 9,517 downwards.
GCTGTGAAACCGAAATGCACTTGGCCATTCTCGAAACGCTCCATAGCCTTATTGATGATTACGATAGTTTCTACCTGGATTCGTGGGATACGGTATTCAGGATCCTCGAAACTGCCTTTGTCAATACCGAAGACAGGTCTGTACAGAGCCCAAAACTCGTTGAGAAAATCGTGCTGCTCATCTCCACGTCGTATGGCACGTTGAAAATGATTTTGGACGAGTTTTTGGCCACGTTGCCCTTCAACCAACTCAAGTCGCTCATCGACACACTTTCGAGTTTCTGCTCTCAGAAGTACGACCTCAACATCTCGTTCAGTTCCGTCAGCTATTTCTGGTTGATCAGCGACTGCATCCACTCGAACATGGCCAAGATCGGCTCAGTGGAAAACCCGAAGTACTTGGAGGCAATAGCAGACACACGGCAGCTTGAGGAGTCTCTCCAAAACGCGACAAGCGGTAACCTCGAGCTCTACCAGGCCTTGAACATTTATCTTCTCTCCAAGCTTTCCTGTCTCTCGACAGATGAAAGGTCTCAAGTGAGAGAAGGAGCCATCCAAACGCTTTTCCAGATTCTCGATGTGCAGGGGTCGGATGCACAACTGTGGCAACTCATTTACAACTTTGTGTTTCCTGAATTGTTGGACTTGAAGCACGTGGATCTTCTGCTAGCGACGTTTTCGAGGAAAAGCACATTGCCCAGCTTGAACTTGGTTCTCTCCGGGTTGGTTTCGGTGTACTCGAAATTCATGGTGGATTTTGAGTCGCACAGACACGCACACGATCTTTTCTGGACACGATTGATTGATTATATGAGCGCGTTACTCCAAATGAGGTGGCTCGAGCTCAATCTGAAAGTGTTCCAGTCTGTCCAGGATGTGCTTCTTTTCCTACGGGGTGTGGATACGATACCACAACCAATCAAAAAGATGATCTTCGATTTCTGGGTCTCTGTCCCCATAGACTACGACTTTGTCAAACCCGATTATCAGGAACTGTTGGCCCTTTTCAATGAGTCTTTCAAAGACCTTTACAATATAATGCAGGGGGAATTCACCATCGACGAGGCAAACCAAGTGTTGGGGGTGTTCAACAAATGTGCTCGTTATCCCGTTTTGAAGCCGGGCGTCAACGATAGTGCCAAGCCCTCGAAGTTGCAAGCCACGGTTGTCGAGAATCTCAATTATATCGAAAAAAGAGGAGAATACGGCGAGATCCAAGCAGCGGTCATACAACAGCTCGCCCAGATTTCTGCGTTCCCCTACGACGTCAAGAGCAGAATCGAGGCCAAGTTGAAGAGCAAGTTTGAGGGAAAATTGAAGATTCCGACCTTCGTGGCGGTGGGAAACTTGGCCTACGAAAGCTTGCGTGCTAAGCTTACACAAGTGTCTAACTTGAATATCTTTCTCAACGAAGACAGATTGTTTCGGGTTGTGAACGATCTTTTGGCAATTGTGAGGAACAAAGCTGAAGGGGTTCAAGCCGAAAACAGTGCTCCGTTGTGGTGCCGATGCAACCAAACAATCGTGGACTTGACTGCGAGACTTGTCCGTGAAAATCTTCAGGATTTTAAGAAAAATAGTGATGTCTGGAAAGTCTTGCTTGAATGCATCACGGCGGTTTTTGAGGATCCCGAGGATAACTCAGTTAATGTCGACCAATACGAGGCGCTTGCTGCAGCCATTCTCCCGGCTTTTTTCGAGTCGGGACACGATGATTTGGTCAGGGCGTTTGTACAGAAGGTGTACTTCAAATCTTACCTCTACAAAGCAAATTCGACAGAGGAAGAGTTGATGAAAGGCAAAGACGACTACAACGCATTGACGAGTTACGATTTCGAGGACGCTTTTGGCACTACGCTGAGAATTGAAGTGGAAATGAACAGGCTGGTTCGAATGAAGTGCTTGAAGGAATTATTTCGTTTTGCATCCATCGAAGGAGCTGGTTCACAGGCCGCACGTGAATATGTTGCCATCAGAGCAGCCTTCTCCATGCGCCGCTTCGTGGCTGACAACCGGCTACTAGGTAGAAAACCCCTTCCCCAAATTCAAGAGGACGAGATTTTGCAGATTTTGAAAGGTCTACAAAAAATGGGCCATGAACTAGAGGTTCGCCAGATGCGTAAACTCATGAGATTGTTGACACAGAGTATGGTTTATGCAGACCGAGTCTATGGCATGAAGGACGCCGTGCAACAAGTCTTGCAGGTTGAGCTATTGCGTGGATAAAAAGAGCGTTGGTAAAAAGAGCGACGATAGAAATGCGTTGAAAAAAGAGAAAGATATGGTGATTTGTGATTGTCGCAGATTAATCCAGGGGTTGTAAATTGAGACTGCAAAGTGCTTGAAGTGTGTATCAGCGCAGCTTTGACACAATGATCTTTTTCGTAAATTAAAGTTGTCAAAGTTACCAAATGTTCTTTTGCGATGTGCAAGGGGTCGGGATTGGACATTTTCAAATCGGCCAGGAGGTTTAGCCAGTGCCTGATTGTGAGACTCATGTTCGTACCCCGGAAGCAACATGGTGAGAGACAAAACTAGGGTTTTGCTAACTTTTGAAACTTGAATGTAACTCAGCTTACAGTACTAACCACTCTGACAAGATTTGATCTGCAATCTCGGAGAAATATAATCTGTGATGTCAATAAGGCACTGTTCATATTGATTCTATTAATAAAACACGTGGGTCACGTGACCAGCATGTTCGAGCGCAGAACGCGCCGTTACCATTTGCTTCCCTGTCGCGGCCATTGGGCGAGTCTATGTGCAGTACACAGGTAAATAGCCCAATGGAGAACTTTCGGCACTGCCCTGCGGATTCATGCTCGAAACGTTAAATATAGCCTACGAAAAAAAATACTGATCTCTTCCATTTTTTTTTTTTTTCAAAATCTCTTCCTCACGCCTCAGCAACGGTGATATTTGAAACTCACCCTTTCTTTTTTCACTTCTTTCCAAGTACCCAGAAGCTCATTTCCAGGCTTAATTTTGCATTCCAGGGCTTCGCTGTGGGTGGAAAAAAAGAAATTTGATCTGTGCCAAGGAAGAAAAGAACCGGTGTTTGTTCTCGCATACCTAACTTGTCAGCATATCTCTTCAGACACCGAGCTCAATAAACCAAATCCCGAGCGAACCCCGAGCATATCCCGAACAAACCCCCCCATTTATTCGGCCCAAACGTTCTCTAGCCAAATAGATCTCGGCGAACATATTGACTCGTGGCATTTCTTCACGCCAAAGTCTCGCAAGTGTTTGTGGATCAGATCAAACACTCCGCAAGCAGATCAAAAAAAATAAAAAACCGAACTTTTGTCCTACGTGATCTGAAAGTCAGTTTATTCGTGTCTTGTCTTTGTTTCATCTCAAGAGGATCATAGTATACTCTTATTGTTAAGCAAAAGCGTTTCAGAACTAAGTCTTTGTCACAGCGTCAGTCTCTGAAGCCGACCCTAAAGCATACCTCAACAAAACTTTCGAACAACCTTTCGAAAAAACGTTTGAACAAACTTTCGAGAAACTTTCCGAATAAACTCCCAAACGGACACACTTTGAAACAAAAAGATGTTGCCGTCGAGCTCGCTGAAATACCACGAGTTCGACCCCGAGGCCGGCGAGCTTAACCGGAAACGGTCCCTCGTGCGTCCCGAGAGACAACGAATCGACAAGAACCACCCGAGGTTCCATTACGCACAGGTGGCGTCGCAAGAAGCCGACCACTTGAAGATCCAGCCCTCCTCCACCGGGCTAGACCCCGTCATCTCCGAGGAGGCCCGCGGGCCCTACGAGCTACATGACAAGCGGCAAGCACACCCCCAGATCAGCGAGGAGGACGAGGGAATCCCGTTGATGAACATGGCGTCCGGGTCGCCGAACCGCGGCAAAGAGGTCTTTGGCCTCAACGACGAGTACCCGGCCAAGTACCCGGGCACGTACCCGGGCAAGTACCCGGCCAAGTACTCTGCGGTGCCTGCCGCCGCGGCCGCCAGCACCAAGCGAGCGCTGAAGATCTCCAACAAGCCGGCCGCCGACGCCGGGAAACGCGACGTCTACTTCTGGAAGGTGTACGCGTACGCGATCACGTTCTGGGCGCCTGGCCCGCTCTTGAGTCTCTGCGGGATCAAGGGCAAGTCGCGGCAGTTTGCGTGGCGGGAGAAAATCGCGTTGATCAGCTGCATCCTCTACATCGGCGCGTTTGTGGCGTTTCTCACCTTCGGGTTCACCCGCACGGTGTGTCCTGCGGGCGGCATCAAGGTCCGCAACGGCGAGGTGTCCAGCGGGTACCTCATCATCAACGGGCGGGCGTACGACTTGAGCAGCTCGCAGCACCCGGCGGCGGCCGGGATCCCCGCGGGCTCCAACGTGTTGTACCCGCCGGTGAACGCCGGCGGCATGGACGCGTCGTTCTTGTTCCAGAACGTCAACGGCAACTGCCGCGACTTGATCGTGCCCCGCGACAACTGCCTGATCCCGACCTCGGGCACCGACTTGGCCTGGTACATGCCGTGCCGCGTGTACAACCAGTACGGCACGTCCGAGGTGAACCGCAGCGAGGTCTACTACGACGGGTGGGCGTGCCACACGCTGGCCGCGGCCCGCGACACCTACTACGCGCTCGACGTCAGCGGCGACGTGTACTTCACGTGGGACGACATCAGAAACAGCCTGCGCAACTTGGTCGTGTACTCCGGCAGCGTGCTCGACCTCGACCTCCTTGCGTGGATCTCGGCCGACGACGTGACGTACCCGGCGTTGTTCGACGAGCTCCGCGCCGACGCCACGTTCCGCGGCCACGACATCTCCATGGTGTTGTCGAATGTCGCCGACCGCCGCGCCGCCAAGTGCCTTGCCGAGATCGTCCGCGTGGGCGTCATCGACTCCGAGACCATCGGGTGCATTGCCTCGAGCATCGTCTTGGTGGTGGCGCTTGTCTTCATTCTCTCGGTCGTGGTGGCCAAGTTCCTCATGGCGTGCTACTTCCGCTGGGTCGTGGCGGTCAAGCAGGGCGCCTCCGTCGTGGGCAACAAGTCCATGGCGGCGCGCGAGCGCGAGATCGAGCACTGGGTCGACAACCCGGACGTGGCCGCGCCCATCCACAGCGTGCCGGCGCGGAACAGGGCCGACTACAAGACGCAGAAGACCAACCGGCAGAGCGTGTTTTTCAAGGGCCACTCGCTCATGACCGCGCCGGAGTTCTCGCCCGCAGCAGCTCAGGGAGCCGCCAAGAACCAGCTGCCGCTCTCGAACTTGACCACCATGACCACCCAGGCCGCCGTGCATGGGCGGCAGAAGAAGATGCGGGCCCCGCGCGCCAAGTCCGCGGCGTTTGGCCATAGCAGACACTCGTCCTACGACATGTTGGCGCCGCGCCCGATGTCGACGCTCAACCCGTTCGAGACGCTTGAGGACGAGCTCGTGGTCGGGCTCGGCCCCGAGCTCATCCACCCCGACGTGGTGCCGCAGCCGCCCGCCGACTACCAGCCCTTTGGGTACCCGTTAGCGCACACAATCACGCTCATCACGGCGTACTCCGAGGACCTCGCCGGGCTCCGCACGACGATGGACTCCGTGGCCACCACGGACTACCCGAACTCGCACAAGTTGATCCTCGTGGTGTGTGACGGGTTGATCAAGGGCGCGGGCAACGAGCGGCTGACGCCCGAGATCGCGTTGGACCTCATGACCGACTTCTGCGTGCCCCGGGAGGACGTGCAGCCGTTCTCGTACGTGGCCGTGGCGCAGGGCCTGAAGCGGCACAACATGGCGAAGGTCTACGCCGGGTTCTACAAGTACGACGACGCCACGGTGCCCCGGGAAAAGCAGCAGCGGGTGCCCGTGATCACCATCGTCAAGTGCGGCACCCCGGAAGAGGCCGGGGGCGCCAAGCCGGGAAACAGAGGCAAGCGGGACTCGCAGATCATCTTGATGTCGTTCTTGCAGAAGGTCACGTTCAACGAGCGCATGACCGCGTTGGACTACGTGATGCTCGAGTCGATCTGGCGCATCACGGGGCTCATGGCCGAGTTCTATGAGATCGTCTTGATGGTCGACGCAGACACCATGGTGTACCCGGACTGCTTGACGCACATGTGCGCAGAAATGATCAAGGACCCGCTGATCATGGGGCTCTGTGGCGAGACCAAGATCGCCAACAAGGCCGAGACCTGGGTCACCGCGATCCAGGTGTTCGAGTACTACATCTCGCACCACCAGGCCAAGGCATTCGAGTCGATCTTCGGCGGTGTCACGTGCTTGCCGGGCTGTTTCTCCATGTACAGAATCAAGGCGCCCAAGGGCAACAAGGGCTACTGGGTGCCGATCTTGGCCAACCCGGACATCGTCGAGCGGTACTCGGACAACGTGGTCGACACCTTGCACAAGAAAAACTTGTTGTTGCTCGGCGAGGATCGGTTCCTCTCGTCGCTCATGTTGCGCACGTTCCCGAAGCGAAAACAGGTGTTTGTGCCCAAGGCCGCGTGCAAGACCGTGGTGCCAGAAAAGTTCATGGTGTTGCTCTCGCAGCGCCGGCGGTGGATCAACTCCACCGTCCACAACTTGATGGAGTTGGTGTTGGTGAACGACTTGTGTGGCACGTTCTGCTTCTCCATGCAGTTTGTCATTTTCATCGAGTTGGTCGGCACGTTGGTCTTGCCCGCGGCCATTTCCTTCACCATCTACGTCATTGTGTTTGCCATCATCTCGCACCCCACGCCGGTCATGTCGTTGGTGCTTTTGGGAATCATTTTCGGGTTGCCGGGCGCGTTGATCGTCATCACCGTCTCCTCGGTCAAGTACGTTGTGTACTTCTTCATCTACCTTCTCGCGTTGCCGATCTGGAACTTCGTGCTCCCTACCTACGCGTACTGGAAATTCGATGATTTCAGTTGGGGCGAGACCAGAACCGTCAGTGGCGGCGACAAGGGCGAGCACGGCGCCGTCGAGGGTGTTTACGACTCTTCTCAAATCACCATGAAGCGCTGGAGAGAGTGGGAAAGAGAAAAGAGACAGGAGTTCTTGGGTGCGCTTGCTGCCCCTGGTGCTGTGTGGGACCCGGCGAACCAGGGCCACAACACGAGCTACTCCGACGGCTCCGTGATGTCTGAAGGCGCGTAGGGCGAGAACGGAAAGACTAGGAGTTGAATAGACTAGGAGTTGAATAGACTAGGAGTTGAAAAGACTAGAAGTTGAAAAGACTAGGAGTTGAAAAGACTAGGAGTTGAAAAGACTAGAAGTTGAAAAGACTAGGAGATGAAAAGACTAGGAGCTGAAAAGACTAGGAGTTGAAAAGACTAGGAGTTGAAAAGACTAGGAGTTGAAAAGACTGGGAGTTAAAAGACTAGAAGTTTAAAAGACTAGAAGTTGAAAAAGACCAGGGGCCGAAATGGAAATGACATCTGCTCGTTACTGTGGCGCTCGTAGATGGCATACTGGACATCTTCATCTGTAAGACTGATGCCATAGAATACACGTATTGAAATACCCATTTCGAATTACAATGTTATTGTAGAGAGGTAAAGAGGTAAAGAACCACGGACTGGATGAGTGCCATCACTGAGATGACTATACACGTCTTTAGACCCGAAAAAGCTTGGCTACGTTGAAATTCGTCATAATCATTATATTGAATTAAATACTCCAGTGAAAAAGCCATATGGCGTAGAATTGAAAGGTCGTGAAAAAGCGGCCATGTGACTCACTCGCCGATGAGGGCCCCTAGATGCGGGAAAAGCGGGCTCGATGGGCACTTCGCCTAGAAGGCCGCAGCTTGGGACGTTTCAGACTTGAAACTCAGCGCCGAGGAGGAGCCGCGCGACTCGGTATTGTGCTCCTTGAACTTCTTGAGTCTCCATGTGATGGAAGGCTTGTTGATGGAGGGCTTGAAGGCAGATCCTGGGGTGGCTAAAGCGTACAACATTTTGAAGGTATGAAGGTTTTTGAGATTTGTGAGAGAAATAAAGTTCTAGCTTTCCAAGCGGGCCGCGGGGAACGGGGGCATTATAAAGGAAGAGATTTGCCGGGATCCGCCTCGAGAACAATCAACCCACTCAAACAAGCGATGATGGCTACTTCGTGCATGGGTGTCGTAAGCGCGCGTGTAAGCAAGGAAATTTATTCCGCGTCCGCGCCGCCATAATATGCAGGTCGATGAGTTGAGACATGCAGGAGTTTCATTCGTCAAATATCAAGGCGGGTCTTACTTTTCCTTTTTTGTGAATCTCAGAGGTGTGACATATCAGCCCCTAGTGTCTATAATTTTCTTAATCTCCGGTAAGTGGAAAGAATCAAAGGCCAATTTCTTCTGAAGAGCACGACTCGTAGTTCTTGGCTCACCCGCTCGAGCATTGTGTAAAGGAGGCCAGAATTTTCTTGACATTCGAATTGGGCGTTTGCGTGCATAGAAGGCACGCACTTTGACGAATGCGGGCAGGGCGGATTTTCCGTCACTCGACCGGCCAACAATACAAAAAGCAATGTGCGTACTAGGTGGCAAGCATCTGATTTAAAATTGTAAAATTGGATTTTCGGCAAGAAAGGTAATTTCTACACATGTGATTGAAAAAGAGACCTTGCTCTTTTGGGGTGGGTGGTGTGATATCAGAAAAATTCCATGGCGAGCAAGGGCATCAAGAGCTAAGCGAGGCTGCCTCGTGCAGGCTTCTTAAAACCGCGGACTTGCTCAGAGACGCGTGTCGTATGCCGGCCTCATGCGAAAAGCGAGCAATCTCTTTTGCATTTTTGCTTCATGGCTCTTTGACTGCTATGGAGGTTCATTGTCTATTTTGAGACTAGAACCCTCGAGTGAGAGTTTATTTACATTATACTATGAGCTTTGAGTAAGGGTAAGGGGGACTCAAGGGCCACGAACGCGGAGCTGCGCGGATTTAGGAGCGGGGTTTGCGAGGGCGAGGCGAGCCGACACTTGGTCATCACGTGCGGTGCATAGTCACGTGATCACATTCCCCGCCCATCGGAAGGCTTTTTCGGGCTTTTTGAACAATATTTTGACCGTTCCTCAAGAAACGCTTTTCTGAGGCAAAAAGGCAACGCCCCATAGAGATTCCGCGTCAATTTATTTGCATTTCCATGTAAAGTCCGATCCTCACGATTGGAATTAATATATGTTCGCGGCGCATATATATCTCCGCTCTTCTGCAAGTCTATATGCCTCAGCGTTCACAAATGGCGCGAATTCGAGGAATGGTTTATTCGACTCGGGATATAATAGTCCTCGCGTAACATAGATGCGGCTGAATCAATAGGATTTGTATTCATGGCTATGAATTGATGGTAGATAACTACTAAAATTGACCTAATCCTAGGGGAAAGAGGCCTCTATTTATGTTCTTTCTGGATCCGAGCCTCGGAGGGCTCTGCCGATCCAGAACAGGACAACGAAAAGGTTTCATTGGCTGATTCTCGAAGAAACACTCTAAGAGAATGCCAAGGAACTTCGAAAGGACGCAAATGGCGACGACCAGCCAGCAATCAAGTTATATGACGGCTTGGCTGCTGGTTTATTCCTA
>JAKTUN010000371.1:0-12560 GCA_030556725.1 Metschnikowia viticola | reverse complement strand
TCACTTATCGAGTTATTCATTTAGCGCGATATTCACTTATCGAGGTTTTATTGTACTTGTCATGAACTGTGAGCCACTCTCATGCGGCTATTGGGTCTTGACGTAGCCCTCGCCGCTCGGTCGTTGATCTTTTGGTTATTAGTCTTCAAGCCACCCGTCAGGTGTAAATACAAAAAAAAGATTTATTTGTTCTCTTTAGAGCTTCTACTTTTTTGCTGGTTATTTTTAAAAATTATAGAATGATAGTAGGTATAGAAATTAGTGAGGAAGTGGACTCTCAGTGTGAGTGTCTCATATTGGACACCTGAGAAAACCGATCGATCAGCCATGCCAGCAACTGCCAATTATAAACTCGATGTGAAAGAAACCTGTAATAAAAGACTTTATATTGCAACAGGTCAACAGAATTTGATCTTTCCGATGACGTCTTTGTCTCCCTTCACTTTTTTCTTTTAATATATTTTTCTACTCACATTATTTTCTTTGCCTCCAAGCACCCCAATTGAAGATGAGACCCTAGCAAATTAAACGTTCACTTCGGCTCTTTGGGGCCGAGTGCTCAGACTCCAGAGTTACAAGATGTCAGATAACAAGGATGAAACATTGCATGTGGCCAATGATCTGGTCTTTCCTTTCAGTGCTGTTTTTTTTTTTCATTTCTTGTGATTTCTTATCCTCTTCTTTTTACTTCCTCTCATCTTATTTCCTTTTTTCTTCTAGTGTGCTCATGCAAGGGATCTTGGACAACATAAGCATATTCATATTGAAGCTACAACTCGAGGCACGACTCACATCCACCCCTTAAAATCACCTGAATACATTCCAATCAGTCTATCTCATCAACCCTTCATCATTCTCTTTAAATATCATACTCAGTCCAATTAAACCATTTCTATATACACGATCAGGCGGAGTAGTAGACTTTTCTCAAGTCCACCAACTTCTTGCCTCTGCCAGCCGCCAAGTCCTCCAACGACGTTTGCTTCGTCAAGGCCTCAACAAAGCCCTTGACAACGTTCATGGGGTTTCTCGACTTGTACACCTTTCCTCTCAAGTCCTTGATCCCAGCAGCCTGGCACACCTCGAAAATGTTAGGGTTCACACGCAAACCGAAACCCGCCGGCGCGGATTTGAGAAACAACTTCACCGCATGGTACTTGTAGTCGACATCGCCAATGATGGTTCTGTTCTCATAACGTGGGATGGGCTGCAAGCTCTTGATCGCGTTCCAGTGGGCTTTGCGCAACGATACCCGCATGCCGTCCCTTGATTTACCCTCTCCCAAGCCAATCATACCGTTCTTGTCTCCGACTACAGTCAAGGCATAGAAATTGGGGATTTTACCCTTCGATGTCTGACAGGAGACCCGTTTCATGACAATTGGGCGGACGTACAAGTTGCGCATGTAGCGCTCCTCCATGCCCGTCAACTGGTGCAACTGCTGGAAGAACTTGTCACGGTCTTCTCTGAAGTTGGTCTGGCGGCCTTTTCTGGCGCCTTCTTGGGAAAACGTGAGCTGCAAATCCGACCGGTCCGGTGCCCGGATCTGTGGGATCTTGGCATACGGCGAGTGGCCGTCGGCCTGGTTCGGATAGAGGATCGGCTCGTCCCATGCTGGGTCGGTACGGGAGAAATCCTGTGTCTCGTCGCTGGGGCCGACTCTCGAGAGTGCTCTGGGGCCTCTTTTGCGCAACGAGAGGTAGTCTTCGGGGGCGACAAGAGACTCTGTGATCTGGATGCTTTGCAAGAGCTCGGGAGTGTAATATTTCAGCAAGAACTCCAAGTGTTCTGCCGCCTTTTGAGCGGCTTGTGTCTTAGATGGCAGCAGGGCCTGCCAGGCGGGTCTTCCGCACGAGAAGAACCGGGATGCCGGTGCTTTGAACAGCATTCGCGTGAGCCCTGTTCTGAACATGATTATGAAACGGGCTGCGTTCGGCAGATTATGGGATCAAACGTGGTTAACCTGGATGATAGTATGGTTTAGGTACAAGCCTTGGATTTTTTTTCTCACCTCTGGGTGCACGTGACTGCATGCGAGGCCACTACTCCAGTGAATATTTCAGTCGCACTTGGAATAGAATTGATGAGACAGATTAAAAGTGAAGCAGACGGCTAAGACTAAGAGAGTAGACAGTATTGAGGTCGTAAAACAATAATTAGTAGCGAGGTCATTGAATAATTATTGAAAATCACTTATGGAATATCTTGTTACTGCTCATTTGCAGAATCATGTACACAAGATCAGACTAAAGTAGCCGTGGGCACGAAAAGCCACCAGGTCTTACTGAGAAGCCTTCCATACTGCAACAGCGCGTTTCACCATCTCTGTATCGAGCGAAAAAAAAAAATCATGGTTTAAAGTCACTGAATGATTTTCACCAAAATAATCGAGTTGATTGAGAATGTTATGCACAAAACTAACGCTTATGAGAGGACATTCAGTGTTCAGGAAACGCTTCCCTTGTGGCTCAACTCCGAGACCTTTCTCTCGCGAATTCATTTGTGATTTCTTATAAGAAGACTCGGGATGAAAGCTTGCAAATATTCATTCAGTGAACACTTTTTATCTGCTGGGTTAATTTGGTAACATTCGACTGGGGTCCGCGGTTGGACTTTATGTGAACTTTCGTAGAATATGGGGACCTGTCTGAGGATCTAAGTGCAACGACTGGACTAAATTCGTGACAGTCTTACTCTGAGACCCAAAAAGATTGACTTTCAAGTAATCGCTTGAATTATATTCCCAAAAAGCCAAGTTGCAGAAGGCGGCCCATGGACGGGCAATGAACAAGTTTTCAATAACCCTGGTCACATGAATCAGATCCGCAGACCAGAAATTCATTCCCATTCCCTTCCCATAAGTCTTAAATGTCACATCCAACGTCTAGATCTCATTTTGATCGATCGCAGGATGCGCCGAGCTCGCTTGGATCACGGGCGAGGCTTCCGGGCTGATTTTGATAGCGTCCCGCTCACTCTCCTGTCTGTCAAGACGCAGCTGGAGCTCTTCGATTTCCTTTCGGAGCCGTTTCAGCTCTTTCTCAAACCGCTTTCCAAACACCTCGATGTAGTACGTGGCGCCGTTATAGGCCGACCACAGGAAGATGAAAAGCACAAACGTACCACACGCATACTTGTATCGGAACCATATGGGACATGGAAGCATGGTGAGAATCTGGTAGCCAAACTGGATGAGCGTGAAGGCGGCCACTTGCATCCACAGGTACGGGAGCGAGTTGACGAGCCGGCCCAAAAAACTCTTGCTTTGGCTTTTTTTCAAGTACGTGAACGAAGTCACGCGGCCCTTGGCGATCTGCTCACGTCTCCGCACGGTGATGAAGTAATGGTACGTGACCTGCCACACTGTGTAGTATATAGAGGTTACAAGTATGCCGTTGACAAAGTTCCAGCTGCCGATTTGGGACACGGCCGGGTACCTCTGGGCCAAGTAATCTTGTGGTGTCTCGTGGACTAGCACAAACATGGTGAGGGGCGGCATGATGTGGATGATGGAGCTGGTGGTCTTCTCGATCAGGTGGAGAACTAGCGAGTTGCGCCACGTGATCACAGCAAAGCTGAGTGTGCCCAAGGCAAGCAGAAAGACCGACACAAAAAGCGATTTTGAATGCGGGAAGACCCAGAGAAAAAGAAGAAGAAGCACGTTCACGTAGTAGCACAAGTCGGCCAAGTAGTACTGGAAGCCGAGCTTGAAGTACGTGTAGAAGCGGATCGGCATGAGCACGCAGAAGATCACCGTGTGAAATATAGGAAAGTAGATGGGATACTTGCCAAGGAGAAAGCCCGCACCGGCGATCAAGGTCACGGCAAAAGCGTAGAACGCTTTTTCTGTCGCCAGGCTCTGTAAACTCTCCTGGATGGCGCTATCAAACTTGTTGAGCCGCTTGTTTAAACTCTCCTGGAACTTGGCGAGGTCTTGCAGAGAAAACTTTTTCGTTTTGCTTCTGAGCGTTGCCACCTGGTTGTCGGACTTGAACCTCCGCAACTGCTCACGGGTCTTGTTTTTCATCTCGTTGATTTTCCGCTTGGTCGAGTCGCTGACCTGGTCGAAGCCAGACCCGAAGTCGTAGTCTGGCATGACCAAAAGCTTCAGCAAGTCCAGGAAAGAGAGCCGAGCCGAAGAGTCGCTTCGCTGCATTGTCGCTGATCTAATCAGCCCACACTCGTCGTCAGAATCCAAGTTCTCAATGGCGAATTCCGTTGTTTCATCGCCATTGTTGAGATCAGAAGGATGCTGGGGCTCAGATATCGCATGAGGCCGGCTGTACCCGGTAACAAGGGTGCTGTCATCATGAGAGCTCATTTTTTCCGGGGCTGAGGTCGATTATTATGCAGCTTTATGAACGGAAAGACCTTATAATGTCGAAGTATGGGCTCAGGCAATAAGAATACGGACTCAAATTAGCTATGATATCAGAGAAGTCCTGAGTTTTGTGAGCCTCGGTGAAATTGACGCTGAACTTTTTTTGCGCAAATACCGAGAAAGACTTGGAATAAGCTAAATTGAAGTGATAAGACTGCAATTGACTCCGAAACTAAATTTGTGTTGTTCCTGATTTCGAAAGCTAAATTATACTACTGTATTGCATTCCCGATGGAGCAAGCGTAAATCGCAGCACGGGCCCGCTACGCTACCTGCTTATCCTGGCACGTGTCGCGGGATGACAATCATGGGGTTTATTTAATAAGTCAATAAGGTATAAGGACGCAGATCGTGGTTTTACCGTACTACCTTGAAATTGTCTTTTTTGAAATTTAAATTGGTACTGGCGGGAAGTTCTCATTTTTTTCTTATTTTAATGATTCTGTGAATTTAAGAATATGCGAGTGCACTCTGAGACCGATAGAAGATGTCAAACTCTTATATCTCTATGTGTACAGTGCAATAAGCATTCACTGATGGAAAGCAAAGGAGACATCAGTTGCATCACAGAAACCAAAACTATTCTTTCTTCTCTCCGGGTTTCATTCACATGGAACATGTTTGATGGTAGCCACCCATCGAGTAATTTTTTTCTCTCATCAGAATTGCATCTGGTGGCTAGTATCTGACTTACTTCACTTTCCGGGCAGACTGTAGCTCGTGTTTGAGCTTTATCATGAGTAATCGACTTACTCGTTTCCTCACTGTGAACTCTTAGTGATTTCAACAAATGCTTTCAGATGTACATTTATACCTTCAAGTCAAAACAGACAATAAAGTAAGTAGTCTCATGGCAAAATGCTCAATCGCCTGGTAGGACAAACAACTCTAAACATCGTGACAGATAAATAATGAAAGCGAAATCTGAACAATCAAATGGGCTAATCTGTAACCTTTTTTACCTTTGCTAATTTAACTGCGAAGGACACCTTTAGATATCTCGACAAATAAATGAAAATTGAACGCTACGCAATTGTTGGCCGAGCGTAGATTGAGCTAGTTCTGGCGAATTATATAATACACGTGGTTTCTTCGAATACGAGGTTAAAAGAGAGAGATGGTGAATAGGATACAGTATTGGCTTAAGGCCAATATTGGAGGAGGCGTCTTTAAAAAAACTTGGCATTGTTTATCATGATTGTACAAAGAGGGCTATGAAAGCTCGGAGGAGCCGAACATAGATTTCCGGAGTGCACTTTAGTTCGATAAGTCCAGATTTCAGGTTTCATCTATTTATTTCCGTGGTCTGCTGACTCAAGCTTAACATTCAATCAGTTGTTTTAACCAAGTCAATTGATCCAATCGATCTTCTCGGGTCGAGTTCTCGGAATAATAAAAATTAAACGATGGACAAGTATCGGATTTTGCACCCATCCGCAATCGCGCGGTAAGACTTGAGTCAAGTAAGATACCCCCTCAACAAAGAATCATATGATTAAGAATTCTCCCATAGAAAGTATTTGAATAATCTTCTTGCTTTTCATCTATTGAGTCTGCCTAGAGATTCCCTTTTGAATCATGAGAACTCTTACAAAGCGTGCTCTTTTATTAGAACAGATGGTGCAAATCTGTGCGGGCCAGAGTGAGGGCCAAAATAAACGTGAAGCAAAAAAAAAAAAAGTACGAGCCACATGGATGAGCATCGCGTGCGCATCTCCCATCGCTAATAATCTGACCTCTATAGGTAAGTCTATTCTAAACAACCAAACAAAGCAATCATGGCCGAGCTCGCAAAAGAGTCTAAGAAGGAGAAAAGAGAGAGGAAAAAGGAAAAGCAGGAGAAAAAGACGAAGAAAGACTCCCGTGCTGAGAAAAGCAGCCCAGCAGATGATTCACAGAGCCTGGAGTCAGTAGATCTGCAAAATGTAGAGTCTCAAACAGCGGCTGAAAGCACTGAGAAAAACACTGAGAAAGACACTGAAACTTCTAATGAGACAGCAGAAAACACAGACGAAGCTGAGGGCAAAACCGAGGACGGCGAGGCTGAGGATGGCGAGCTTGAGATCGACTTGAATGCCGCAGTGCCGTTGTCTCGTAAAAAACAGCGTCTTTTGAAAAAGGGAAAACTTGACTTGGACAAGATTGCACGCAAAAACCCTGCTCCCCGTCCGCTCACCGAAGACGGCGAGGAGCCCGCACCAGTTTCCAAGAAATCGCCATTTGGAGTGTGGATCGGAAACTTGTCGTTTGAGACGGCGAAAGAGGATATTGTCAGATACATCGTGGCAAAAACAAAAGCAAACACGGGCACAGAGACCCCCGCTGTGGAGGAAAAAGACATTTCCCGAGTCAACCTTCCGAAAAAGGGCGACAAAATCAAAGGTTTCGCCTACGTGGACGTGCCCTCCGCTGCACACGTTGCCAGTATAGTGGCACTCAGTGAGCTGAACTTGAATGGAAGAAATTTGCTTATAAAAGATGCGTCTTCGTTCGAAGGCCGCCCAGAAGACCATGGCAAAAAGCAGTTGCTGAAAAACCCCCCGCTGCGTATTCTCTTTGTGGGAAATTTGTCTTTCGACACCACGGAGGAGTTGCTCGAGGAGCATTTCAGACATTGTGGAGAGATTGTAAAGATCAGAATGGCCACTTTCGAGGACACTGGCAAATGCAAGGGTTTCGCTTTCGTGGATTTCTTGAAAGAAGAAGGCGCAACCGCCGCTCTCAAACTGAAACTTACTAAGCAGTTCATCAACAGGCCCTTGCGTCTAGAGTACGGTGAAGATAGATCCAAGAGGACTCCTAAGCGCGCAAACCAGGACCGTGTTGTCGAAGGCGAGATTGACGATGCCAGCTCTTTCGAAAGACCCCTGACGTCGTTCAAAGAGAGATCTGACAGACCACACTTTGTGGACGAAACGACAAGACCAGAGAGAGCCGAAAGACCAGAGAGACTGGGCCCAAGACCCCAAAAGAGAGCTCCGGAGCGGACTTTCGAGCCCAGCAACAAGAGAATGAAGTCATCCGTGGCCTTGGCGACTGCTCAAAGAGCGTCTGCTGCGATCGTGCCGTCACAAGGAAAGAAGAAAACTTTTGATTGAGTCAAAGGTTTCACAAGCTTCTTCATCTCTAGTAGCGTGCAATGTGTTAAAGGTAGAAAAAATATATTGTTGTAAATGTTATGTCGCAGTATGCAAACCTATTGGCCGCCATACTTAGTCTTTCAATGTCGAAAAAATCAGGAAGAGACCTTCTTCAATTGAGGAAGAAGTTCTTTGTGGCGTCTGAGCAACTCAGCTGCCTTGGCCGCATCAACTTCGATGTAGTCAGGATCGTTCTTGTGCTGTTCGTACTCTCTGTCGGAAACCTCCTCGTAAATAGACACCAAGTCATCCGTGGAGGCAGCCCCAGTTTTACCGTATGGCTGCTTAGCAGTCACGGCCTTCGTTTGAGGCGTGGCAGATTTATTCTTCAGGCTAGTGCTAGCACCATCACTGTCTTCATCCTTGTCCTTTTTACCAAAAACAGACTTTAACTTCTTGGAAAAGCTGCGGTGTCTCTCGACATTGCCTGAGTTGGAAGATTTCTCTGTGCTTCCATGTGGGATAGCACTGATACCAGCTCCAGTCAAGGCGCCAGCTCCAGCTCCAGCTCCGAGAGTAGCCAATGTCTTGTGGTTGTTCTCGCGCTCACCACTTTCGGTTTCGTCAGATGCTGCGGACTTGTTGTTTCCGGCAACAACAGGCACCGCTCCCTTGTTGTGCACAGCGGATGGCTCTGAGCCGTTGACAGATTTGGAACCATTCCCATTAGCCTCCAGCAAGCCGTAACCGACAACAGTGGTCTCAGGTTCCTTACTGTGGTGGTAGGTGTTGACTTCTTTAGCCTTTTGTTCAGCAGCCAATTTCTTCTCATTCGCAGCCTTTTCCACGGCTAATTTTTTCTCCTCGGCTTCTCTCTGTTCTTTCGCAGCTTTTGCCTCGGCAGCTTTCCTCTCCTCGGCCTCCTTCTGTTCTCTGGCGGCTTTTGCTTCGGCTGCCTTCTTATCTTCGGCCTCTTTCCTTTCTTTTGCGGCTTCTGCTACTTTCCTCTCCTCGGCCTCCTTCTGTTCTCTGGCGGCTTTTGCTTCAGCTGCGTCCTTTTCTTCGGCCTCCAACTTTTCCCTAGCTGCCTTTGCCTCGGCTGCTTTCTTCTCCTCGGCAACAACTGCGGCTTGTGCTGCGGCTAATCTCTCGGCTGCGGCTTCTCTTTCAGCCTTTTCCTCGGCATCCTTCTTAGCTTTCTCCTCGGCCTCCTTCTCCTCTTGCGCAGCTCTTTCCTCAGCCTCCTTCTTTTCTTGGGCAGCCTTTTGAGCAGCCTTCTCTTCAGCTTCTTTCTTTTCTTGAGCAGCCTTTTCCTCGGCCTCCTTTCTAGCCTGTTCTTCTGCTGCTAACCTTTCTTGTTCTTCTTTCTCCTTTTGCTCCTTTCTCTCCTGCTCCTCCTTCTCGAGGCGCTCTCTTTCTTCGAGGTACTGCTGCTTTTCTTTCTCCAATCTTTGCTTCTCTTCTTCGATCTCAGCCTTGATCTTTTCGGTAGCAGCTGCTTCGCGTGCCTCTAAGCGCTGTTGTTCATGCTCTCTAGCCACCTTCTCAGCCATCTCTCTCTTCTCCGTGTCCCAAGCATTATACTTCTCCTTGGCCACAGCAATTCTTTCTGGTTGCTTTTCATTATCGGACTTCAAAGATGTCAACTTGGCAGCGTATGCGGCGACAGCAGATCCTAAGAGCCCAACCTCAACAGCTAGTTTGGATTTCGACTCTTTCTTCTCTTCAACGCCCTTTTCAGCAACTACGACTTTTTCATGCAAGTCCTTCTTGGTTTCCTCGTTCTTGTTGAACGCATCTTTCTCAGTAGTCAACTTGCCAGCGATTGCGGTCAATTCCTCCTCGCGCTGAGCCAATTCCTGAGTCAATCTCTCGATATCATCGGACAACTCAGTGTTTGTGTTATCCAAATCGCCTTTAGTTTCTTGCAAGGCCTCGATCTCTTCGGTGGTCGTGATTTGCTTCGCCTTCGAGTCCTCCAACTCTTGCTTCTTAGTGGCCTCTAATTCATCATGGTTCTTGAGTAAAGTCTCCTTATCGATCTCGTGCTGCTCCATGGCCTTTCTCTCGCGCTCCATGTAGTTCTCGTTGGCAGTGGCGATTTCTTGGGTCGTTTTCTTGTCGAACTCCTCAGCAGCAGCTGTACTTGAGGCAGATTCCTTCTCGAGCGATGCAAGCTTTGCTGCAATCTCCTTGTCGAACTTCTCCTTCAGTTTGGCAACCTTGGCCGCGTGCTTCTCGAAATCCTTGTTCAATTTGACGTTGTGTTTAGCGACTGTGGCGTCCAACTCCTTCTTCTCAACAATCTTGTCTTCCTTTTGCGTTTTCTCGACCTCCTCGTTGATGTTTGCAATCACGGGAGCCACGCGCTTTGCAGCAATATCCAATAATTGCTGCTGAGTCAAGCGGAGCCCACTTCCCAAGTCAATCACCTTGTCTGGACCGTCCAAACTGGTTGCATTCTGAGCGGTAATTGCGCCGTTCAACTCTTGGTAGCGGTTCAACAAATTGGGCTTGTCGGCAAACAGATCCAAGACTTTTTGGTTGGGTGCCTCTACAGGCAAATACTTGCTCTCTGGCTCGATGTCAAGCTCAATAGGAACCTCCTTGACTTGTTGTACGATGTTGTCGTCGCCCACATTTTCGTTGACAACAGGCACCTCCTCGGGCTCCTCGGTCGCAACAGGCTTCTCGGCATCCTTTGAAGTCTTGGCTTCAGGGGCAGTGGAAGAAACCTTAGCATCCAATTTCGACTCGGCTTGCTCGGCCTCGGTCAAAGGTCTCTCGTCGTCAAGAGCAGCGTCTGGGGTCGCCACAGCTTCAGTCTTGACTGCCTCAACAGAGGTCACGTCAGGTGCTGCATCTGGCAAACCGTCGACGGCCGGGTCAGCGGCAATGACGCTTTTGTCCTTGTCCTCGGTCTTCTTTTCGGCTTTTGACTCAGCCTTCTTTTCGCCATTCTGTGCGGTCTTTGGCTTCGCCTCGACACCCTTGTCCAAGTTAGGGTGTTGGGTGAATTTCTTAGGCACGTGCAATTGCGAAACGGAGTTGTTGTCCTTGAATTCCTTGATGATGTTTTTTCTGCTTCCAGAAGCTCTAAAAGGGGAGGTCCATGTTGAGGACGAAGTCAATTTCTTCAATCTGCTCGATCCTTTGGACGAGTCAGTGTCTTGCGAGACACTTGCGGAGTCAGACATGATGATAGTGTTTCAGTCTGAGATTTCAATTGTTTCTATGCTTGAGAAAGAAGAAAGAAAGTGGTGTTTTCTAACCGCCAAATTCCGGTAGCAACAGTTGAAACAGGGCGCGAGATACGAGGGCGGGCGGGAAATTACCAACGCAACCTCGGAAGTCGCTGTGTGCAGGTAGATTGCGTCAGTGTTGAGAACACAGGTCATTTCCATGCATCAAGCTTGCTGGATTGCGCAGGAAAGTAAACACGCGGCGTGCTGCTGTCGAGCCGCGTGTCACGTGACTTGTGGGGCTGCAAAAGAGCAGAGTAGAGCAGCTGTGTTTGCCTGATGTCAAAAGCTACGTGTACTTTCGGGCATTTGAGGAACTAGGCAATGATTCGAAAGCAGGTAAAGCCACACTTATATATTTGTTACTCTCAGCAAGGTAATTTTGCATTTCTGTGTAGCACACTCACAACTTCATGTCAAACATGGCTCGAAATCAATGGCTATGTTAATGAAATGAATCTGGAGATTCCAAGAATTTTGATTTGGTCGGCATTGTTTCGAGGGATCGATTTTAGCATGGTCTCAACGGAGAACATCCCGCACTCGAAGTGAGATCATTTCAAGAACGAGGACACTCAATTGGGCTTTACGTCTAGCAATTACAATGGTGAATGACGGAATTACTGAAACAGACTTTGGTAAGATAGACTTGGTTTCTGAAACCGGGTATGTTCCGAGTTTCTTTGCCAGTTTTCAATCTCAGTATTCGCCTTCCGTTTCGCCTTCGTGTTGTAGATTCAACCCCCCTATTGCGGGACAAAGGAATTGGCTCTCGGGTCTATGTGAGCTGAAATTATATACAAAATCCTGATATTGCTCCAGCAGAACAGATGATTTCGATTCGTTATCTCAAATTTCGTATATAAAGACAATACTACTCTCAAACCAACCTCTTAAATTTAAAATTTAGTCGACAAGAAAAAAACGCATCATGAGAGTTCGGACTTTGTATTTTTTGGCATTACTCTCGTC
Source organism: Metschnikowia viticola (assembly GCA_030556725.1). Classification (NCBI taxonomy): domain Eukaryota; kingdom Fungi; phylum Ascomycota; class Pichiomycetes; order Serinales; family Metschnikowiaceae; genus Metschnikowia; species Metschnikowia viticola. The sequence continues at coordinate 885 of JAKTUN010000371.1, read as the reverse complement.
AATGGGCTTGGCTGCGGTAGTCACAGGACACCGTAACGTTGAAAAGCATGCTTCCATAACAATCATAGCGCCTGATGTACACGACCAACACAACGTTACTTCTGACAACCCACAGCTTGGCTCAGAAATACTCTTGCACAACCTTCCAGACAAACAATCCCTTGATGATATTCAGAAGTTGGCATTAAAGAATACCCAGCTCAGGCTCGAGGCCTTCGTCCAGAGATTAAAGACTTTTATCTTTAGGGGCACGTTCAATGTGATAGGATTCGAGTTCGAGGCCGACGAGATAAGGAAGGAGTTGTTGTATCTTGGTGTTTTGGTCGAAAAGGCACCTAGCTCAGAATTGCTTTTAAGTCAACTCAGACATGCGAGACACATGTTTTTGGTGATGGCAGACTCTGTAACTGATCTCAAGCATTACAACTTGTCGACTTTACCGGGTCATTGGTGGGTGTACAAGGTGATTGAGCTCAATGTCCGGCTCTTGGCAATGCAAGATTCTCATGGAAACCTTGATCACTCGATAAGAGGATTCATCAATAAGATCTTTGGGTTCTGGCGGAATGTGAATGTTTGGGAGTCGAAGTTCCAGGATTTGGAAAATGTTCCCGAAGATTTAGTCAAGCTCTACGAAAAACAAAGCGCACGGGCGAAGAAGACTATTGAAGCATTAGGAATTCAAATGCCCGAGAATGCAGTCATGTGTTCATGATTTGGGGTGCTTGATTGAGACGGATGGTTTGGGGAAATGTTTTCAGGATCTTTTATCAGTATTTCGCTGTCATCATGAAATGACCATCACACATTTCTCAAAAATCTCACTTTGCTCTTATGTCCCTTGAATTCATTTGATCATGACAACAATCGAGCCATCTGTAATGC
>JAKTUN010000036.1:0-42600 GCA_030556725.1 Metschnikowia viticola | reverse complement strand
ATGAAAGCGCTTAAATGAGGGATAAAGAGACTAGGGCCCGTAATGAGTCAAAGGGGAGAGCCTGGAAAATGAGCCCTGTGTGGTTTGCGTTACAAATAACGAGTCTGCGTGTCTATAAGAGATTTCCCGGAATCAATTATGGCACCTCCCGAAACGTTTAGTAAAAAAGGGGTTTAGTATAAAAAGTAGATGGATGTTGAGACTGGAGAACCCGTAGTAAGATTTGAGGCGCGACTTCACTTGCTACGGAAGGAGCGCGTGTGCGCTAGTTGGAGCGGGCCTAATATTTAGGGCCGGACTTCCAGGGCGAGGGGCGAGGGGCACAGGGTGAAGGGCGAGGGGCACAGGGCGCGAAAAAATCAGAGAAGTGCTGGGCAGAGTCAAATCAGATTATGGGGCAATTTATGGAGAATGGGATAAATGAGTGGTGAAATTATAAAAGAGGAAGTTTTGGGGAAAAGAGATAGAAAAAGTTGATGAGCAAGAAAGACAGATAAGACATAAAGCCATGCCGTAGCAATGTAAAAAGAGAGGGCAAGACCTCAATAGTTGAAAAAATGCAAACCATTATGGATCATGGCATCTGAGCATCTGAGCATCTGAGCATCTGAGCCAATGGAAGTATGTGAGGGTTTACAATGGGGCCCCTGTTTCTCGCTCGATCGAGTACATAAATCTGAAGGTTGCGGGAAAAAAGGTCTGAAAAGGAATAAAATTGCAAAAAGAAAATAAAGACAAGACAAAGGGACTGTATAATCTCGAATAAAAACTCATCAAAATGCAGAACATGTGTTTTCCTCTTCTCATGAACCTCCAGAATGTTTAGTGATTTCTGAACTTTGAGCATTATCAGTAATTTAGGTCTGGGCGCCTGTGGCACCAGATTTCGAAAAGGTCCAGTGCCAAGGTCTTTGCTCCAAAAGCGTCGGGATTATTTCGGAATTATTCAAAGACTAAACATAAATATATAAGCTCATACTTCCACAGCCAGGTAGCAGGCCAACGTGAGTCCAAGTGGTGGCAAATGTGGTAGGATATAGTTGTGAGAATGCAGCCAGAAGAAGGGTTGAAAGTCGGTGATCAATCACAGTTTGCTCGGATAGGACAGGCCTCAGGATCAAGATGATCAAACTTAGCAATCTGAAAAAGTCCAACCAAAGAAACGAATTTGTCTTGTAATCTGTCAGGAAATCTGTCAGTTAATCATCCGACGCAAATAATTACACACCAAGAAAAGAGAATGATTCTTTCAGCCGACAACTCATTATACAACCCCAAAACTAATGAACCAACAGGCGACCAGGCCTATACATAAGCATATAAACAATCCTTTTTCATTCACACTTTCTTTTTTAATAAACAAAAATCCTATTTAATCTTCATAGCAATATGCTGATAACTGATCAACGCCTTTGCCCAGGCCTTAGAAAGACGCGGGTTCGCACTCTGATCTCAGAATGCCGTTAGCTGGGGCGTACTTGGGCAATTCACAATCTATCTATCCCCTAATTAAACACAAAACGGCGCCAAAATTCTCTACAAAAACTCTCCAAATGCATAGCTGACATGGTCTCGCTCTTTGATATCAGTACCCAGAGGCCGCTCTGGACCCATCTCTCCACCGGCGTGCCGACCCTAGATCAGATGCTAAGTCTCCAGAGTGACGCGCTCTTGGACTTCCAAAGCGTACCTGGAAACGCGTCTTTTTCGGCCATGCTATGTAATCTCATAGCCAGCCATCTCCTGCTGTCACCTGCCCTGAAATGTGTTGTTTTGGAGACATTGAACGCGTTCCCATGGCAGATTTTAAGCAAACATCCATCCTTTGACGAAAGTTGGATCGACTCAGGAAGACTTGTCACGTTTTCAGCCCCGACTTTCGCTCAACTATACGCGTTTTTAACGTTCATGCCGCTATCTCGGACCGATGCCGGCTCTGTGCTTCTATTGGTGACCAATTTCCATGAGCTCGTGGAATTCTACCGCCTTCAAATGTCGGCTCTACACGAGGAAACGCTACTTAAGCACCAGATCGATAAAAACCGCTGTTACTTGGAAAATATGCCAAAAGTCGCCGAGGAAGGCTTGGCTTCAGTGAATTTGCCGCCGGCCCCGCCTATTGCATGTGAAAACCCATACACGAAAGTCCAGAATCATATAAACGGCCTTGTTCTGATGATGTCTGAGTACGCGTTCAAGAACTCTGCGGTTGTGATTCTTATTGGTCACCTAGAGCCGAAGTTCAAGTCCGTTTTCAAAAAAGAATCGCTTCTTAATGTGTCGTCGGATCCTTCGATTCGTAGTTCACAGCTCCTGGTTTCTCAAAATGCAACGCCGCTGTTTAACAGAGACTCGTCAAGACTCACGCTCCAGCCAGTGACTTTGGGGCCTGGTTCGGCAGAGAAGCCGGCTTTGAGCGAAAGTAAACTCACAGCAAGAGTCGTCTTCTACAATGACTGGTTCCACAAGAGCCCCTATTTCCAAAAGAATTGCAGGAAACTCAAGAGAAACCACCGTTTTTTCGTCACCGTGGCCAAAGTTTCTACTTTTGGCGGCATCAACAATATAAACGAGCCGGTTTACTTTTGTCATGGAGCAAACCAGGATGTCGTCAAGCAGGGCCAGGATACTTGGATGATAGACCTCCTGGAGCCAGAAAAGGAAGAAGAGGCCCTAGCCTCGCTCATCCAAAACTCCATATCCTCTACACAGATTGCTATGAGGAACTCGCCTGGAGTATCAGAAAGTGGCGAAAACCCCGGCTTGGGCCCTGAAACCCACCGGCGAAAAATGCCCAAAGTCACTCTTCCGTCGTCACCTACACATTTCGGCGATATTCTCCAGAACCAGAGACTAGATTTGCTTTTACGCGGCGAGGAAAACGATACTCCCAAGGATGATCCAACGGATAGTGATCATGAGGATACGGAAGATTCCGAGATACCCTCAAGTTCGAACGAAAGCGAGCTTGGCGAGGAAAGTGATGCCCAGAATTCCTCTTCAGTTCACACGGAAGATGAAAATGAGGCGGAGAATGAGGAAAGTGCCTCTGATGATGAAGACGCACAAAACCCAATGAACATGAGACGAGGCGAGAGAGACTCCAGTATTTTGGATATCAACCAGAACTGTACGAATCCAATTCCGGAGCTTGTCATAATGGAAGAGCATGAACATCTGTATATTGACGGCTCAGACGTGGAGCTGACCGGAACTCTATTAGAGGATATGGACAATAGTGACGCCGAGTGGCTTGCACGACACTCGTAACTTCACATATTGAAATTATTGGGCTGCTTTCAGTGAGAGGATCATGACATTTTGAGTTTCAAGAGAAAGAAAAAATGGAGATCAAGCTTCGGGACATCTAAGTGAAAGACATCTTGTCTAACTTATTTCAAACTACATGCGCTTCCGAGACCACCAAATATTCACCAAATTTCAAAAAGTTACCAATTCAGACATATTTTCTAGCACTTTCAATCTACAAATAAGAGACTAGCGAGTCGATTCGACCTATGATGCCTCCAAGTGGTTCATTATTTCCTGGTATTGGCTTGATAAGTGGCGGTCACGTGAGCCTCTCGTTGCACGCTACTATCGCTTCATATCATGTACTCGAAGTCCGATTCGAGTCAAAATTCTTCATCGCTTCCAAAAAATCATTGAAATATAACTTGGGCAAAATCCTTTCCCGTTTTTTTGAAAATTGGACTCAGAATATCCCAGTCAATTAATCTCAAGATGGTGGTTTTCTTCTGGGGTTCTAGCAAAACTCTCCGCCATGGCCTGCACACACCGCGGCGATGAGCATCTAAGAGATAATTTCAACATAACTGGCTTCTTTTTGAACCTGTTCAGCAAAACAAAAATACCCTCATAATGGCCACTGTGATCCCACCGCCATCGAAGAAGCAAAAAAAGGAGGCCCAGCAAGTTCGCGAGGTCAACTTGGTGCCAGCAGATCTCCCCAATGTGCTAATAAAATTCCAAGCCGCAGATTCTGGCGAATCGGTCGGAGGCTCGATCAGAGTTCCAGGAGGAATCACCGAGAAGCAATTGGAAGAACTTTTAAACCAGCTCAATGGCGAAAATGAAGATCCTGTTCCATACTCATTCTCGCTCCTCAATCAAAAAGATGGCCAGGCCGATGCCTCGCTTGTCGATATCCAGGACAACCTCTATACGTCGATTTTGAAACCTGGAATCAAAACAACCGAAGATTTCATGACGATTGTCTACACGCCGCGTGCAGTTTTCAAAGTGAAAGCCGTGACCAGGTCTAATACTGCCATTGCCGGACACTCGTCGACGATTTTGTGTGCCCAATTTGCCCCAAATGACTCTGGCAGAATGTGTACCGGAGCCGGCGACTCCACTGCCCGAATCTGGGATTGCAACACACAAACCCCATTCAAGACGCTTTCAGGCCACACAAACTGGGTGTTGTGTGTATCTTACTCGCCTTGTGGTACGATGATTGCAACCGGTTCCATGGATAATACCATTCGCCTATGGGATGCTGCAACGGGAGCACTGTTGGGTAACCCTTTGGTTGGCCACACCAAATGGATATCCAGTTTGACATGGGAACCATTGCATCTCGTAAAAGAAAGCGAGTCGCCAAGACTCGGGTCTGGCTCAAAGGACGGCACGATCAAGATCTGGGATACCACGAGAAGGACATGTATTTATACGATGGCCGGCCACACAAACGCCGTATCGTGCGTGAAGTGGTCAGGCTCCGATATTTTATACAGTGGCTCGCACGATAAGTCTATTAAAGCGTGGGACATTGCTGCCGGTGGAAAATGTATCCAGACACTCAAAAGCCACGCACACTGGGTCAACCACTTGTCGATCTCAACCGATCATGCTTTGAGAAAAGGCGGGTTTGACCATACCTCATCCAAGAAGAGCGCCAAAGAAAACGGGAAGGAGTTGCGCAAGAAGGCTCTCGAGCAATACGAGAAAGTAGCTAAGCTCGGAGGCCGTATCAGCGAGAGGCTTGTCACTGCCAGTGACGACTTCACCATGTACTTGTGGGAGCCTTTGAAGTCCTCGAAACCTGTATGTCGTATGACGGGCCATCAAAAACTTGTCAACCACGTGCTGTTTTCTCCAGACGGCCGCCACATCGTGTCTGCGTCTTTTGACAACTCTATCAAAATCTGGGACGGGTTGAAAGGCACTTTTATCGGCACGTTCCGTGGACATGTAGCGCCTGTTTATCAAACGGCATGGTCTTCCGATAGCAGATTATTGGTGAGTTGTTCTAAAGATACAACGTTGAAAGTCTGGGACGTGCGCACCAGAAAGCTCAATGTGGATTTGCCAGGACACGCGGACGAGGTGTATGCCGTGGACTGGAGTATGGATGGTAAGAAAGTGGCGTCTGGTGGTAAAGATAAGATGGTACGGATCTGGTCGTCGTAAGCAGGGAAAAAAACTAGCCGAGGAGTCAGAATTCGGTCGGGGCATATATCAAGAACTTTTGAAGAGGAAGCCGGCAAAAACATGTTTGTCAAGACAAAGGCGGGTATTTTTACTGAGGGTCATTTTGTGAACTACATCAAGACCTTTAGAAAGTTTTGTCCGAAGGCTCGGTGCATTCGGCATGAACGGTGGGAGGCTCGATTTTTTTCTGTAACAGCTGGCTTTCTGACAAACAACTTCATAACCTATGATAGAAAAGTGTGTGGGTGCAGAGTTTCAATCACGGAACGCCGTTTCGAGGGTTAGTCCCTCACACGACGATAACGAGCTGTGTGAATAAGAGCGGATTCACTCATAAGTAGGCGGGTGTGGAAAACATATTGATTAATAGAGATCGCTTGCGAAACCGTTAAAGGAAAACTCAAGTGGTATTGTACTAGTCTAGCCAAAATGAATATAATCCTACCTCATTCTACTCACAGATGATTAAACGAGACCCCATTTATTCTGTTTTCTCACTCATCAAACAAACAGGGCTGGACTAGATGTAAATAAATTTAAAACAAAGAAAAGAGATCAGTGTTTGGCCTGACCTCGGAAAAAAGCTCTTCTCGGTCAAAGCCGAAATGCCATGAAAATGCGTGGGTTTCTATCTCGAAAAGAGAACAACTCGAATGAAGATATTACAGGATAAATTATGAATAGACTTTGTGATCAAAACGCCTCAATTTTAAAGTGCATATTGCTTTTGTCGAATTCAGATAAGATTTTATAAACGACAGGAATGAAATTAACACGTTATGTTATGTGATAGTTTAACTCCACCAATTCATATCAAGCAGAGGAGAAGAAACCTGATTACCGAATGAGACTAAGAAGGATATAAGGCAAGTGTAAAGGGAAAGTAAAACTGTAAAGATAAGTGGAACCGCAAAGATGAAAGAGAAGAAGATTGAAAAAACTATAGTCAAGAAAGAGGCTGGGGGAAATGTGCTTGAAAGCTAAAACGGGATGTGAAAGGGCTCACGAGCGAGCAAGCCTGGGTAGTTTATAATAAAAAGCATACCTTTAGCGTACCCTCGAACCCGCGTTTCTTATGAAATGAGAGAGAAAGGATTAGAAGAGAGAGCAAGGAAACTATTTGCACCAGCTAGTAATTTTTTTCTTTTTCTTAGAAAAATGAAGTTCCCAGTTTGATATCTCTTCGATATATAATCATCTCTCCATTGTAGAAATATCACTTTCATCAAAAAATTAGCTCATACTTTCTTCGCTAGACAAATTTGGATTGCCACAAATCTTTGGTCCTGTTCTCCTGGCAATCGCCCATTTCTCACTCTCCAGGCTCCAGGCTCCGCCTCGCTCAGCCACTTTCCATCACCCTCCACCCAAAGTCTGCTTCACTACAAAGACTATGTACAACTAATAAAACCAAATCATACAGAGTGATATAAAAAACACACAAGAAAAGAGTAGAGGAAATGACAGGTTCTGGCAAGTTCAAGAGGATTGTTGATAGAGTTTGAAGAGGATTTTCAAGAAGATATACTCGAATTTAAATCAACCACTTCTTATACCTCGCTAATTCTTCCTTGACTTCCATAACCTCCCAAATTCCCAGGGCCAAAGCTTTGTCATGACTTTTTCTAGAGTGCGGCCCTAAATCGCGAATCTCTATGTGCCTTTTGCTTTACTGTACGCCCTTAGCCCATGCAGTAATAGTCACGACACTTGATCTGCTCCGCCCTGGGCCACCTTTCTGGCCGTCTTGGGCCACTTTTAGACTGCACACTGACTTTTTCACTCACCGCCCGCACTATTTCCACACTATATCCACACTATTCTCGCACTATTTTCGCACCAGTTTCGGTTCGTGGCCTTGGGCTTCGGCTTGAGCTTGGCCCGGCTCAGGCCCGGCTCGTGGCCCGCGGTTTCCAGCTCCCGGTTTCTGGCCCTCGTCCCGCAACCTATCTCTCACCTCAATTAAGACCCACTGTTATCTCCACCAACACACTACTTTCCCCCACAAACCTGCCCACACCAACCCGCCATGGCCATTGTGAAAAGAGGCGGCCGCACCAAGGCCAAGCAGCAGGCTGTGCCTGCGAAATCCGGCATCAAAAAGGCCGAGTTCGACCTCACCAAGAAGAAAGAGGTTGGGGTCTCGGACCTCACGCTCTTGTCGAAAATCTCCGACGACTCCATCAACGAGAACTTGCACAAGCGGTTCATGAACGGCACGATCTACACGTACATTGGCCACGTGTTGATTTCCGTCAACCCGTTCCAGGACTTGGGCATCTACACGCCCCAGACCCTTGCCCTATACAAGGGCAAAAACAGGTTGGAGGTCCCGCCCCACGTCTACGCCATTGCCGAGACAATGTACTACCACTTGAAATCGTACGGCGATAACCAGTGTGTGATCATCTCGGGCGAGTCCGGCGCCGGGAAAACCGAGGCCGCCAAGCAGATCATGCAATATATAGCCAACGTATCTGTAGATGACCAAGGGGCGAGCTCGGGCGCGCCGGCGGCTAGCGCAGGGGCCCTGGCGCCGAGCGGGATCTCCAAAATCAAAGACATGGTGCTTGCCACCAACCCGCTCTTGGAGTCGTTTGGGTGTGCCAAGACCCTAAGAAACAACAACTCCTCGAGACACGGCAAGTACCTAGAAATCTACTTCAACCCGGCCAACCAGCCCAGCGCCGCGCACATCACAAACTACTTGTTGGAGAAGCAGCGTGTCGTGCAGCAGATCACCAACGAGCGGAACTTCCACATTTTCTACCAGTTCACAAAGCACTGCCCGCCACAGTACCAGCAGTCGTTTGGCGTGCAGGGCCCCGAGACGTACATCTACACGTCGGCGGCTAAGTGCATCAACGCGGACGGGATCGACGACGCCAAGGACTTCCGCGAGACCTTGGACGCCATGAATGTGATTGGCTTGGCCCAGCCCGAGCAGGATAACATTTTCCGGATGCTTGCGGCGATTCTCTGGATCGGAAACATCTCGTTTGTCGAGGACGAGAGCGGCAACGCCGCCATACGGGACGAGGGCGTGACCAATTTCGTGGCGTACTTGTTGGAAGTCAACGCCGAGGTGTTGAAAAAGTCAATCATCGAGCGGATTATCGAGACTTCCCATGGCATGAGACGCGGCTCGACCTATCACGTGCCCTTGAACATCACGCAGGCAACGGCCGTCCGAGACGCGTTGGCAAAGGGCATATACAACAACTTGTTCGAGTGGATTGTGGAGAGGGTGAACGTGTCGTTGAAAGACACCACACAGGACTACGCCAAGAAGTCGATTGGAATCTTGGATATCTACGGCTTCGAGATCTTTGAGCAGAACTCGTTCGAGCAGATCTGCATCAACTACGTCAACGAGAAGTTGCAGCAGATCTTCATCCAGTTGACGTTGAAGGCCGAACAGGACGAGTATGTCCAGGAGCAAATCCAGTGGACCCCCATCGACTACTTCAACAATAAAGTTGTTTGTGACCTTATAGAGGCCACCAGACCACAGCCCGGTTTGTTTGCCGCGTTGAACGACTCCATCAAAACGGCGCATGCCGATTCGGATGCGGCCGACCAGGTGTTTGCCCAGAGATTGAGTATGGTGGGCGCAAACAACCGCCATTTCGAAGATCGCAGGGGGAAGTTTATCATTAAGCACTATGCCGGAGATGTCACTTACGAGGTTGCTGGAATGACCGACAAGAACAAGGACAGCATGTTGCGGGATTTGCTTGAACTTTTGTCTACATCGAACAACACTTTTGTCACACAGAGCTTGTTTCCCCCAAATCTCTTGGCGGCACTCACAGACTCCAAGAAGAGACCAGAAACTGCGTCAGACAAGATCAAGAAGAGCGCAAACATTTTGGTGGACACGTTGTCGCAATGCCAGCCATCCTACATACGTACAATCAAGCCGAACCAAACAAAACGGCCAAAGGAGTATGAAAACCAGCAGGTCCTACATCAAATCAAGTACTTGGGTTTGAAAGAAAATGTGCGCATTAGAAGAGCTGGGTTTGCCTACCGTACGACTTTCGACAAGTTTGTCCAGAGATTCTATCTTTTGTCCCCAGCTACGGGATATGCGGGTGATTACATTTGGCACGGTGATGATACGACTGCAGTGAAAGAGATCTTGAGAAGCTGCCACATTCCGCCTTCCGAGTACCAAATGGGAACCACAAAAGTATTCATCAAGACCCCAGAAACCCTTTTCGCATTGGAAGACATGAGAGACAAGTATTGGCACAATATGGCTGCAAGAATCCAGCGCGCTTGGAGACGGTACCTCAAAAAGAAGGACGATGCTGCGAGAACAATTCAAAACGCTTGGAGAAACAAGAAGCATGGTAATAAGTTCGAGCAATTCCGGGACGAAGGTTCCGCACTTTTACAAGGAAGAAAGGAAAGAAGGCGTTTCTCGATTCTTGGATCCAGAGCGTATATGGGAGACTACCTCGGATGCAATGATTCGTCTGGCTATGGACGCTTTGTGGTCAGCCAAACAAGCATCTCTGATCCAGTGGTGTTCTCCGCAAAGGGTGAAATTCTCTTGTCGAAATTTGGCAGATCCTCGAAACGCCTCACACGGGTGTTCATTCTCACTCGGTCGTCTTTTTATGTGATTGCAGAAGTGTTGGTGGAAAACAGGCTTCAATTGCAAAAAGAATTTTCTATCCCAGTGAGCGGTATCAACTACCTTGGCTTATCAACATTCCAGGATAACTGGCTTGCAGTATCTTTGCATTCCCCCACACCTACCACGCCGGATATTTTCATCAACTTGGACTTTAAGACTGAGTTGGTTGCTCAGCTCAAGAAAATCAATAGGGGTATCACCGTGAAAATCGATGCCACAGTGCAGTATCAGAAAAAGCCAGGCAAATTCCACGTGGTCAAGTTCCAGCACGGTAGTGCTCCCTCTCACGGTGACATCTACAAGTCAGGAACAGTCACAGTGCTGCAAGGCTTGAGTCCAAACAGCAAGAACCCAAAAAAACCAAGAGGAGTGTCGAGTGCTGTGGACTACAGCAAATACTACAATAGAGGCGTTAGACGGAGCAATGGAGCTGGATACACGGCGCCCACTCCCGTTACTAGAGGCACTGGAGCCCCCCAGGCTTACAATCCACCTCAACCCTCGTCTCTGGCCTCGTATGCGGCCGCCACACCCGCTGTCAATAACACAATGCCAGCGCCCGTAGCGCCACAAAGATCACAGCCACAAAGACCACAGCCACATGCAGAATCTAGGCCAGCACCGGTGGCGCCTCAGAGACAGCCAGTCCAACAAAACTCGCAGCCTGCTGCAGCTAGCCGGGTAGTGCCACCTCCAAGGCCGGCCCAAAAAGGGCCTGCTCCAAAGCCGCCGGTGAGGAAAGTGGCGCCACCACCTCCACCGCCGCCTTCTATTGCCCTGACGAAACCAAAACACCCAACGTACAAAGTGCTTTACGACTACGACGGTTCTGTGAGCGGGTCGGTTCCTCTCATCAAAGATGATGTCGTGTATGTTGCAAGTGTGAACGGCAAGTGGGGACTTGTGAAGGACCTCAAGGAGACCAAAGAGGGGTGGGCGCCTCTCGACTACATGAAGGAGATTGAGCCACCGGCCGAGCTCTTCGGTGGAAGAAATGCCGGCGGGCCACCACCCCCACCGCCTCCTCCTGCACACCCGGCGCTGAACCAAGCTGCTCATACTCAAACTGCAGCAGCTACCCAACAAATTGCAAATGGCGGTTCGAGCAGTGGCGGTCTTGGAAACGGATTAGCGGATGCACTCAAGGCAAAAAAGACAGAGGAGGTTACTTTGGCAGGATCCCTAGCAGATGCGTTGATGAAGAGAAAAGGCGCCACCACGGACTATAGCGACGAGGACCCCGAAGATGACGACTGGTAGAAGTTCAGCAATGTTTGTGTTGGAGAATGCAGGATATATGCTTACAAGGAGCTATATTACCAAAGAGTGATTTAGATGATTAATAGACCCAGCGTGTAAGAATACAGAAGGTGAAATAGTAATACTATGAGTTTAGGAATAGATGAGACAGAAAAGGAGAAAGAGGAGGAGAAAGAGGAGTATCAAGTACAGAATTATAATTGGCCAAACTTGCTGAGCTCAGCAAGTATGAAAAGCCCGCTTTCAATTTCTTTATTCACTAGCAGCTTGCAAAGTGTGAAACGTTTAATATCAACTACGTCCCACTCTTTATTTTCGGCGTTTAGGGAAAGCCGCGACTCGTGTCATGGCGCGTTTTGCAAGCCTCACTGAGCCACATACTGTGACGCGTGGTCTGGGCATAAACACAACAGACGCGCAATTTTTCATATCTTAGTCACGATCCACACAATGGAAAATCGAAACAAGCGCCAGGTTTCCTCCCTCGTTCAGTTTTTCGATTTTTCCATCAGCCTCCTTTAATTTCTTTCCCTCCTTTGTTCCCTTCTCACTCCATATTATCACCCAGAATGGTCCAGGAAGTCAAGCCACAGTCGGAACATTTTGTGTTTCGTCTGAAACACGCTCTTTCCGATATTCCATCGCGAAGAAATGCCCCGGCTATAATCACATCGGGTCTTTTCAGCTGGTTCGATGTTTCTGAAGATGCAATGCTGGACATTTTCCTCAAATTGACGTGTAATCAGTGTGGGGAGTGCTTTTATAGCAGATGGCCTATGAACACGGCAGATTTCGAGAACCACATTAAGAAAAAACACAAGTCTGATGTCGGCCAACTCATATATGAAAAGAAAAATTTTGAGCAAGCGCTCGTTCTTGTTAAGAAAGTGCCTGAAAACGCGGGCCAACCAGCCAGTTCAGGTAACCCAGAATCCCTCAAGAATAATTGTACTTCCAATGGTATTCACGGTACACAATCTGCAATGAGTCTTAAACGCACGGCAGATGCGATGAACCACCTGGAATCCCAGCTGGTGGAATCAGTATCCGAAAATGCCCTTGTTCTATACCAAAATTCTCCCAAACAGATACCCCAAGAAAACCGTTTAATCCAGAGGCCTATGAGAACTACCTATTGCATTTTGCAGTGACCAACAACCTTCCGTTGAGTTTTATTGGGAGCCCTGGCTTCAACAGCCTCGTTACGTTTCTTAAACCTAATGTTCCTATAATTGTGACCCCAGAGAGTTTACATTCCAAAATCAACACGTTGTATGATGCGGAAATGGCTTTCCTCAAAAAGCGAATTGCGGCTCATGAAGGCCGCTTTGCTCTAGCTGTCGACCTGCGTGACGTGGGTGCCAAAGATAGTGGCTTCAGCTTTATTGCCGCTTCCCTACATTATCGTGACGAAAACTTCAAGCTTGTGAGTGAGCCTATAGGCTTTGAAGTATTCGAGTGGAACCTGGATAAATACACACTCATGAACAGGACAAAAATGGCATCTAAAGCATTGTTGAGATTGTTAGACAGATTTGGCTTGAAAGATCGGATTGTCTGTACTACAAGCGCAATCAAAGATCTTCCCGTGGTCAGTCCCGGTGAGTACCGAAAACAGCTGGGCAGGATTGTTCAGTTTCCCCTGGGCGACAATAACGGTTGCTTGAAATATATTATTTATAAGGCAGCCCGGTCTTTTTTGGATGATATTTGTTTCAACCCCAGCGAAGCCTACGCAAAGAAGAAACTAAAAGCCCTCAAAAAAACTCATTACGGTGAATATGAGAGAAGGACGATCGTCGTCCCCAAAATGTTGCGATCCATTGCTCATGCGTTGAACAATAACGAGTTCTTCAGAAAAGAGTTCGCCACTGTACTAGCAAGACGAAGACCCCAGGAAGCTAAAAAAGGCATCCCTGAATTTCCGTTGGATATGCCTGGCGACGAGTTACTATCGTCTGAAAAAATGCTTGATCAACTCTTGAAATACGAGAGTGAAATAGATGCTGTCCTAGGCACCATACGGTTCTTGTCCCTCACAAGGAGAACTGAGCTTGGGCTCAAGGCCTATCAACTCAGCTATATGGACTGGGCTTACGCCCACCTGGTAAGAACCATTCTCAGGATCCTCATACATCCCCTAACTTCGATTGAAGACTCCAAGGATATTTCATGTGGAATGGTGCTTTCACTCATAAGCGATACACAGACCGAGCTCAACGTAGAATGGAATCGCCGTGCTTGTACTATGGGCCGGTTCAGCGCTGATGCAATCTGCAACACTAGAAGTGTGTTGCATAGATACTTCACGACGTTCTGTATCTCAGACGAGCGTGCACTTTACTTCTCGATGACGCTCGACCCACGGTACCATTTCTCGGACGTCGCCGACGTGCTTCTGACTAGACCGAAGACTCTGGAGTTTCTTCTGGATTTTTGTGACGTTTATGATGTCTATAGGGGGAAGTACGAGACCGCAGAAGAAGCCAAATCGAGGAGAAGAGCTCAAAAGGAAAGAAAACGCGAACGCCAAGCTTGGGGAGTTCCCAGGTACCATTTCCCTTATGGCCAAGCCCCAGACTCAGACTCGGACTCGGACTCGGGCCTGGACTTGGACCTGGCCGCGCCCTCATTTCCTAAAGTCTTCGAGACTCGTCAAGAACTTTGCATCTTTTTACGCGAGCCTGTGGAGCGACAAGAAAGCGTGGCAGAGTACTACCAGAAACGAAAGGAGGTGTACCCGATCATCTATCGAATGGCAAAGGACTTTTTGGCAATTCCTCCATATGTGACTTTAACAGAGCCTATAGTGCAAGAAGTGGTGCAGATGAAATTGGAAAAGGGGCAGGACGAGACGACCGCATCGTTTATGCAGAAATATGTGTTTCTTAGATCCCGGGGGTTTCTCAAAGATATGGGGGATTCCAAGAACAACGAAGGTGAGGCCGCGAAAGAGAGTCCACAGAATGTTGAGAAGGAGGAGAAGAGTAAGGATCCAGTTGCCTCTAAAGTTAATCTGAAAACTGGCTCTGAGGGCAGTGATACTCAAGACCCCGTAAAAGATAAGGAGAGTCAGAGCGAAAAACGTGTGAAAATTGAATCGAGTGCCGAGGGTGTGGTCAGAGGTCTCGAGGGTTCCGAAGGGTCTAAGGGTAAAGAGTTGGTGAAGGCCGTCAAGATTGAGTCTTGAGCTTGAGTGCAGAAGTTGTCTGGCTGGAAGATAAAACTTGATCGAACGAATGGCAAATCAAATGTCACATGCTCTTTTATTATTGAAAATTATATTCAGCTACTTTAAAGCTTATGTTTTTTATGAAAAGGTATTGTGAACGCAGGTAAATGTCAAACAGAATATATTTTAGGGCGCTTGATAATGAACACAGATTCACAGACCATTGGGAGTCAGTTGCGTTAAGTCAAACCTGATTTGAAAATATCAAGACGCTGAACTGGAGATTTGTAAAGTTCTGGACTCGACACCTGACGTATCCTGCTGATTTGAACCACTTTTTAAATTACTACACCATTTTTGAATTATGCCTGAGAGGCTGAGCCTGAGACTACCTCTGATCTGTCTGGCCCGGCATTAGCTGAAACCTTCTCGCTCGCTGTGGCGGTACCGATGAGTTACCAGTAACCATAGCTCAACCAGATACATCGTGGAAAGAAATCATACAAGAGAAAACAAGATAAACAAGAGTCATTCAACCATTTGATTGAGAATTAAGCCTGGAACTAGTTCGCCAAATCGTCAATAAACGACTCCTTAAGAAGATATAGCTAGACCAAAAAATAATAGACACCCCAAAGAAATAATAAAGGTTAGTGAGTAATTGGTCCTGGACTTTGGCCCTAGACTTTGGCCCTAGACTTTGGCCCTGGACTTTGGCCCTGGACTTTGGCCCTAGACTTTGGCCCTGGACTTTGGCCCTGGACTTTGGCCCTAGACTTTGGCCCTGGACTTTGGCCCTGGACTTTGGCCCTAGACTCTGGCCCTAGAACTTTGGCCCGACCCGGCCCTGCCCTGGCCCTGGCCCTGAGACCAAGGGCGGAACCACGCACCCCGTCATTCGCGCGCCGGATCTGGACTCCCAGATTCCATTCGCCTGAATCATCTGACTCGTTCCATCTCAACTTCTCAACTTCATTTCTGCGTGTTCCGCCAGCACAAGACATTGCGGACATCTGAAATTCCGAGCGTCATATTCCGTGAGACCCGGACCCCGGACCCCGCAACTCTCCACCAATGTCTCGGCCGAAACCCCGCAACGTGCTTCTTTCAGGTAACTCGCTTCTGGCTGCCGCGGGCCTGACTTACAAAGACGAACTCTTGCAAATGAAATACGTCATGGACAAGCCCGCCGAGCCCGTATACCCGCTAGCAGCCCAAAGCGCACCACACACTTACCCGGACTTCCGCCCGTGGGCCGAGGACGATGCTGCCAATGCCAAACTCGCCACGGCAGAGTGCCTCAACAGCGGATTCTACGAGCTGCCGCTGGTCGCCAACGAGTACTTCTCGGCCCGCGGCTTGGTCCAGGAGACGCTCATGTCGTCCGACGCCAACGGGCTTCTGGTTCTCCAGGAGCTTCTGTTGAACCTCACTCGGGCATACAAGGTCCGAAACGATGCAATCAACAAGATCTCGAACTCGAGCCACGCGTTCAAACTCCCGCCGCGGGTGACGTTGACGGCGGCTAAGCGCGACGCCTGGCTCCGGGACTTGGCGAGCCCGGACGTGCCGCTCTCGCAAGTGGCCACGAAGATCCCGCACGGGATCCGGAACAAGGTCTTGCTCGACCACTTGTGCTCGCTGCACGTGCCGATTTCACGTGCGGTGTGGTTTGTGAAGTGCGTGCTTTGTAGCGAGCAGCAGCTTCTCCGGAAAAAGTTTTCTCTGCGGCAGAACCAGGGCGTGTTGCCGGTCCTGAACACGGCCCTGTTGCCGTCTCTAGATATCATTGAAAGCCGCTGGCTCCAAGAATGGACGCTGCAAGTGGCGGACTATGTGGCGCGGTTCTCCCGCGAGATGCCGCTGGTCAACTCGCCCGAGAAAAACCGCGTGTATCTGGCGAAATTGGGGTACCTTTTGCGGCTTGTGGAGACTCTCTACATCGAGCTTCTCCTTGACCGCGCCTACTTCTTGTCGTGTGTGGTCCGCTCGCTAAGGGACGAGTTCCCGTTCAAACAGGCGGATCTTCCTGAGCTCGTGGATGCAGCCAAGAGCGAGGCAGACGACGAAGTGCCGTTTGTGGCCAAGATTCTAGCTGAAACCCCGGTCAACTACGGCTTGCTCCTCGCCACCTTGACTTTGATCAAGACGTTCTGGCGGGAAATCTTACAGCAAGATTTTCTTTGTAAGCTGCTTGGAGAAGCGCTCCTCCTACACTGCTTCTTAGTGGAACGGATCCCAACCTATCTGGCCCACCTGAACCGCCATAAGGGGACAGGTGCTGCATTGCCGCTAGCGCTTAAAGAGAATCTCTACAAGCTTATTTCGAGCTCAGTAGCAGACTTGTTCCGCCACAACTCCAACGCATTCATTCTTCCCGAGTTTTGGCCTTTGACCGGCGAGCTTCTCTATCGGATCTTGGACGGTAGCAGCATCGCCAAGAATGGCGAAAGCCGCCAGAGTTTCGAGGCCGTGTTCCGCCTCATCAATTATAGAAACGAGAGCTTGATGTTGAACTTGCGGTACATGGCCCAGGCGGGACCCAAGGACGAGTCTGGTGCCCTGTACTTGTCTCAGAATAACAATCTAGATAGAGTCACTCCAGGCTCTTTCTCTCTGCCCTTGACAACTGCTACGTTCACCAAAACGACCAATACTTTATCGGCTATTAATCGATCGAGTGAAGACCCGCTTCTTTTCATCGAACACCTCGACGCCATGAATTTGAAAAGCACATTTGCCTCATCTTTACGTCCTCACCCCACTTCCTCGGGCTCACAGAAATGGCGCACAAACGTCAACATTCTTGTCAGGTGGTGCGCCAGCTCAAGCCGTGACATGGGACCGCTGGCTGAGAAAGTCTTGACTTTGTGTAACTACATCAAACGAAAGGTTTTGCAGCCTTTGCCTTCACGGGGCAATGCCAGTCTCAAGGCGGAATTCGAGAGCGAAATCTTCGACAGCATTTTCGCCCTAGCTTTTGAACCTCTGTCTACACTATGCATGCACAACTTGTTTGTTTTGATCAATGAACTTTATCAACTCAAAATCATCTCCATCTCATCTTATCTTCGAAAGATTATAGCATGTGGCATATTCTACATCTCATCCCTGGACACTGAAATGCAAGACGATCATCAAAAAGACCCTCAGATCCCATTTCATCTTTCCATTCTTTCCAATCTACCTGTCCTAAACAACAAGCAGCAGTATCAGATTTTATCCAAGTGGACGTCTCATGGCGAGAAGATTTCATCGAGCTATAATCGAGGTATGGAAATCGCAAAATCTCACTTTTTGGACTGCTTAGGCTCAGAGAAGTATCCTGCCGGCTTTAACGATTTCCTCATAGAAATAGATCTGTTCAGCGTGGGGGTCAAATTTCTCCTCGCCAGCTGGCTTACAACTCAAACCAAGAATTCAATATCGCAATCTCCAAAACTCATTCATGTCTCGCCATCCACAGTTGCCAGGTTTTACAAATTTTACACAATCACTGACAACCTCACGGTCTTTTTCAAGGCTTTTATCAAATTCATTTTGAGAAATGAAGATAAGGTGATCATTTTCTACTTGGACACTCTAGACTTTATCGGCAGACTAGTAAGGCGCCACTACTTGATGGTCAACTTTCTTCCTGGAAATAGTGCCGATCGTCTTTCTGCAACCTACGAGCTATACAACCTCATCTTGCACGCATATCTCGATCTTTCTTCCCGAGAGCCTGACTTGTATAATTTTAAATTCTTGTGGGAGTTCATGAAACAGTCAGTGGACATCAAGGTTGCTGAACCTGCTGGAAGTCGACCAAAACTGCGTGAGGATGACTTAGAAAAATATATCTACAATAAGGAAACTGCTGAGTCGCCTTTAAAAGTGCAAGTTCCCACTCCGCGGCGCAATCAAGCCTACGCCGTGGATATTTTTATGGAACATCTTGTGAGGCTACTTTCAACGGGGCCTCAGCGTGCAAGCCTAGAAGACGTTCAAGACTATTGTCAAGAAATCGGAAGTGAACACCTTACGGTTTCCCCACAAGAGATCTACGATGGATCGAAATCTCTCAAAACTTTACATTCTCTTCTCCAAGAGTGGAAGTCCTCCTTTTCAAAGTTGGATGAGCAGCAGGCTAGTGCGTTCTTCAAACTTGTCAAAGTCACCCTCGACACTTCTCGTGACCTCGATCTGAAACATATCGTCACTTTTCTTTCGAGTGGTCCATGTCAGAATGTGCTGGATGACGTTAAGTTTTTTGTCACACTAGTCACGTTTCGTCTTATCCTGTTGAATGACGCGCTCAGAATTCTTGAAACTATGCCGACAAATCTACATGAATCGGACTTAAATCTGGCCTTCTTCAAAATGATTTTTGGCGACGACGAATTAAACTCTGGTTTACTTGAATATGAGAAAGTGTCGCTCATGATTTCACAATCTGAATTCCGATCGACAAATTTAGAGAAGCTCTTTCACCTTGTGATTCAGGAGTTGGAATCAGTAAGTGCACTTGACGATAGCAAATTCTGGATGAAGTATTGTAAGCTAGCCAAGGAGACTATCATGCTGGCAGTCATTCAATTTAGAGCGCCAGCATTCGCAATCATGACAACGGGACTCGCTGCTGAAGTGGTCGTCGATCTATGCCGACAACTACTTCTCATTCTGAACGATGTGAGCAGTATCATGAAGTGCACCGAAATTGCATCTATGGCTAATGAATTCACCTTGCCCGTATTGCAGCTATTGTTTCGCACGGTGACATCTCAAGAACATCCTTCCCAGTTCCTGATAAACGAAGCTATGTCGAGTTTCTTCGCCAAGCTTCAGTTCCCAATCGATACAAATACGTCCTATTTTGGAGAATTGTTTAACTTCCTAGAATGGAACGAAAAGTCCAAGGTGTTTGAATCTTTGGAAACACACTTTCTCACATTGCGTGCAGCTGTTCCCGTATTCGATGCTGCGCTCGATGGACATTTTCAAGTATACATGTTCGCAGGTCAAACCCTACTGGGTGTGGAGCATCTAGCTCTATTGAAAGACTTTTTTAAGAAGTTTATCGTGTCAAGTTCCGAAAGATTGGACCTTCTGGTAGAGAAGTTCCAACAATTTGCAGACATGCTTCTGAATATCAATCAGTTGGTTGCTAACATCGCAGTTGTTCAGCTGCATGCGCGGCAATTGCATGACATAATTTCCATATTTTTGCGGCTCTTGATCATTCACAGCACGTCGCTCACAAAAATAATCTCTGTGTATGACTCTGTCAACTTTGAGTTCTTGAGAAGTATGATGGTTTTACTAAACTCGGCGTTTCTAGCGAGTGGCGAGGAGAAACTTAAAATTCTTTTGTTTGATTTGCTTTTCCAAATCAAAAGTTCTCTCACGCAGTGTTTGGTGGCGCCTCGTGCTGAGGAAGCCGAAAGTACTACAGCGCAGGTTTTGGGGACAAAACCTGACTTATCGCCTGCGGAATCTCTGCTTGATACCGCTGGGGGGACAGCCGCGGTCATGACAATGTCCATGATTCTCAATCTTCCCGAGCCAGGAATGGCAGCCTACGATCTAGGGCCAGATGATCGTACATGTTCGATTACACTTGACGACGAGGAGATCAATCACAGCAGTGAAGCCGCTCTAGCAAACAACCAGTGCTTAGTTGTAAGGCTGAAGGCAGAAAATGAGGACCCCTTCGGACATAGCGAACTGCGGCCTGCTGGACATTTCGGTATCGAAAGTGTGAGCCTCATAGAGGACACCTCTTCGGGAATCAATAATGGATGTATCAGTCTCTCGATGTTCGGAGCATACCTAACAAAGGAAAATCCGTATTAAAAAACTCGTTCTTTTGGTGAGAAAGATTCTGATCTGAGCTATATTAAATCTGACAGTTCCAGAGAAGTATGAAGGGCATATGGCAAGAATCTCGCAAGAATCTCCATTTTATTGGAAACTACCAGATCCCTAATTCAATGGGCCGACTTCGCAGCCGTTTGCAGGAACGACGTCATTCCCGGGTGCGACTTTTCGCCGTGTCTAGAGTGCATGCGAGGCCACGGTCCTGTGTACACGACCGTGCCTTATTTGGAGAAAAGCCCTCAGTTTATGGACAAGTGCTCGTTCTGCACAGTGTACACAGTGCAATAACCTTTCGGGTATCTTTAGAAACTAGTTGGGCAAATCCACGAACTGGGCAAAAACACACGTCGGAGATATTCCCAAAGGTTCAATTCGCCTGAAAATTTCCCCGTGCTCCAAACTTGAGCTCCATTTTGCTCAATACCTGACCGAGTCTTTGCACGTGTCATCAACTCTACTGACCTCTTTTCCCACAATTCACATCTCTCGTTCTCACGATGGAATCCAAGAGCAACCGCAATTCTTTCAACTCATCCATGTACGAGCAGATACTTATAGAGTCGCCGGTGGACGAAGACGAGTATCGGCCTGAGGTGACCAATCCAGGCCGAGTGCCGGATCTTTCCTTTTTGAGCGCAAACTTCTCCTCCGAGTCCCTACACAATGACCTCGACGGAGCACCGGCGACCCCTTTGACCACCGCATACAACACATTGGTGGGAAACGGACCGCTGAGCCAAGATAGTACTGCACTCGGAAATCCGGCCACGTTCACATCGCAACCAAACTTTCCATATGGCTCCAAACGCTTGTCTTTCAGTGGCAGCAACACATCTTTGATCAACTCACCAACCGCACCCGTGGGCCAGCCATCATTTTCCCATCACCAGCGTGCGGGCTCCAGCTCTGCCAGCTCGCGTCCGAGGCCCCGTTCTTTTTTCGGTGGGGAGCCGACGAGTAATCCTATACATGAATCCCCTTCTGGATCACCTTTCCAAGATCTGGGGATGATGAGTGCCCCCGGCGACCTCGATAGACTGAGAAACCGCCATTCGGCCCAGTTCTCGCGACGTGGAAGTTACACCCCGACGGCCAACTTATACCTACCGGCAGAGCCCAGAAATCCACGGCTGCGAACAGGCTCGCCGTCTCGTGGAAGCTCTCCAGTGCGGCCCTCAAACACGTCGCCGTACCGCCCGAGGGCTAGCTCTCCAAGCAAGAAGCAGCCATTCAATTTCAAGCCGCAAGACTTATCGGTCCCAGGGCTGAACAGCGCCAGCTCGTCGCTTGTGGCAAAGCCCGCACACAGAAAGGGACATCGCTACAAACACTCCTCAGTGTCGATGAACTTGTTTCAGGAGCCTGTTCCCATCGCCGATGCTAACCAGCAGCCGAACCTTATACCTGACCTGTTTCCCATTCCGAACTTCAGGGAGTCTGTCGATAGTGCCAGCAAGTCCCAACGCTTCAAGCTTATCATGTCTCTTATACACTCTGTGACGTCTGTGATTGTCTTCATTGTGGGTGCTCAGACTCTGCAGCCTGCATTCTCCACGCTTGCCCACTTGGTATTTTATGACTCGCTCGGCCTGTTGATGGCGTCATGCGTGGATATTATGTCAAACTTTGAGGTTTGGGGTAAGTCGTCGATTGCATATCCATTTGGATTAGGCCGTCTAGAGGTGTTAACAAGTTTCGCCTTGAGCACCTCGCTGGTGATGGTAGGATGTGATCTCATTAGTCATTTTGTCGAGGAGTTGGTGGTTGGGTATGTTGATCCGTCCCTTGGAGGTTCAGCCGAGCATGGAGCGCATCATATTCACGGCTCGAAGGACCATGGATTCGCCGGGTGGGTATTGTATGAGTTGATACTACTTTGGGTGCTTGCTGTCACGTGGATCACGTCGATATGTATTTTTGAACTGACGCCTCTTCTGGATCTCTTGGTCTCTTCAAACGATAAGTCCAGCACGGCAAAAAACGCTGGGCTTTTGAATGCTCAAGCCAGTACGCTGAAAAAGATGACACTCTTGCAGCGCTTGCGTAACATGCTGAAGATATTGGTCCAAAACCCAATAAGATTACTCACGCTTTTGTACGCCACGTTTTTGTCAGCAGTGCCTCTCATTCCTGATCATTTGAAAGAGCAATCAGGGTTTGATCTCAATGAGTCGTCGACGCTTGTTGTGGCGTCGCTTCTTTGTTATGCGGGTTGGAACCTTGTGAAAACGCTAGGAGGCATATTATTGATCTCGTTCCCGTACTCTGACTATGATTTCTCAGTGACAAAGTCCTCAATCCATGAGCGGATATTAAACCTAGCAAGTTTCAAAAGCTCGTACAGCATTGAACAGTTACATTTCACGAAAGCCAGCCCAAAGCTATATTTGGCCGGTATCCTGGTTTGCATGAAGGGTGGAAGCTCTGATGATGAGTCGCGGCTCATTTTCGAAATCAACCGAATTATTGTGGAAACAATGAAGAGCTTTGAAAGCGATTGTCAAGTGGAGACCACCATTAGCGCCAATAGGCTCTAACTGCTGAGAATGATCTAGTGAGCAAGTGAGTAAAGTTTGTGCAGCTCAGGGCTAGCTCACAGTCAAAATATGCGCATTTCCATGGCTGTTTATACCACTCCCCTCGGTCTTCTATTGATATTTAAGAGGTGTTTTCGGACAAGATTTTCTTCGTATTTAGTTTTATTCCGATATGCTTTTGCTATCTGCTTTTGACGAATCTCGCCACGAAGTGGCAGCTTATTGAACTTTGTTGTTAATGACTCGGTGTTGCCCTAGTTCCTAATACCTTTACAACTTTTTATCTAATAAATATCTGTTGCGCTGAGCTCCTTTTATCTGGTAGGTCGTTTCTATGATACTCATTGAATTTGATTTAAAAGATCATCAGTACAACAATGACACACACATTCAAATTTTATCCGCTTTCGAGGTTGAGGATATCTTTATACCTGAGAAAGTCGAGCAAGTTCAATACCTATGAATTTTGATCACTATAAATGCAGAGGATCATAGGACTGGGTAAATTTTGGCACATGTGGTTAGAATTATTCGGAAGAAATTGAAGCAGTATCTCGAAGAACAAAATCAATCCACTACAAGTATAGACAATACTTTACCATTCGCTTTGGTGGAATTCAAGGATAAAATTAAAATGCCCCGCGTGGCTCAGATCCTTGATTCTTTTCTGGGTCATTGAAATTCACTAAGTCAAAACGGAAGAGATACCTAGGATATATCATTCAGCAAAATGTATACTAAATCCCGTTGTGCGAGAAGTCCAAAATTGAATTCATATTAAAGCAAAAGATCGAATTGAGGCTTACTACACCTCTCCGAAAGATAGGTCGATTCATGAACAAAACCAGCATTTATTATATCTGCCGTAATCGAAGATGTCAAACTGATGTTTTGATCGAGGAATAAGATACTGTAAGATTTACATACTCACAGCAAGTCTATTTTTCAAGAAGAGTTTTTCACAACGGCCAGGGATTAAATAAAGAAAGAAAGACTTAAAAAAGTAGATGAGGCCACATTCCAAATGTTGAACATTTTTTGCATTTCACTGTGAATGAAAAAGAATTATCACCAAAAAAAAAAAAAAAACTCGTTAAGCAGGATCGAAAACTGACCAGTCACACTTTCTTATCTTTTGATTCTTTTGCTTCCTATCTTTTCAAACTCATTCAAAACAAAAAATGAAAAGACTCCTCAACTCCCCTTTCCTTCCTCTAATTCCTTCCAAGTCCCCACACTCTCTGGGATCGCGCGGTTTGCACCCAAGCTTCCCGAATAGGCAATAGTTAGTCATCTAAGCGCGGTGAAGAAAAGATTTTCAGTCCGATAAGCAGGTACATAAGCACGGCCCTCGGTCTCAGAATCCCAGATTGTCTCCTTCACACCAACTTTTCATTTTCAAAATGTTGAGAAAATCTTGCTTCAAACAGCTCCTGCTAGCTGCCCGCATGCAGCGGCTCTCGACGTCACGTGCCCTGTTTGCTGCCCACGTGTCGGTGCCAGTGCCAGACGCCGATTCGGGCTCAGTTAGTGGGAAGTTTATTGACGATATCACCAAGCCATACACGGTCACAACGTACGCACGGCCCAACGTGGTGATCACCCGCGGGAAAGGGTCGCTTCTCTACGATTTGGAGGACAGGGAGTACGTGGACTTCACGGCTGGAATCGCCGTCACGTGCTTGGGCCACAGCAATGACGAGATCAGTAAAATCATCGCCAAACAGTCGCTGACGTTGATGCATTGCTCGAATCTCTACTACAACGCACCTGCAGGAGACTTGGCCAACAAGCTTGTGGTGAAAACCGTCGAGGCCGGCGGCATGGCCGACGCCCAACGAGTGTTTTTGTGCAATTCGGGAACAGAGGCCAACGAGGCTGCGTTGAAGTTTGCCCGCAGATACGCCAAGGGCGTTTCGGGCGACAAGACCGAGATCATCTGCTTCCAGAACGGGTTCCACGGCAGAACCATGGGCGCGTTGTCGGTCACTGCCAACCCCAAGTACCAGCTGCCATTTGCACCGCTCGTGCCCGGGATCCACGTGGCCGACTCTGCCGACATTGAGTCGGTGAAAAGCGTGATCAGCAAGGAGAAAACCGCGGCGGTGATCATCGAGCCGATCCAGGGAGAGGGCGGTGTGAACACCGTCGACCCACAGTTCTTGGTCGAGTTGCGCAAGCTTTGCACAGAAAACAACGTGGTGCTTATTTTCGACGAGATCCAGTGTGGCCTCGGCCGCACGGGCCAGTTATGGGCGCATTGCTCGTTGGGCCCGGACGCACACCCAGATATCGTGACCATGGCCAAGGCTCTAGGTAACGGGTTCCCGATCGGAGCTGTTTTGGTGAGCGACAAGATCGAAAACGCTTTGCAGGTGGGTGACCACGGCACGACCTACGGAGGCAATCCGCTCGGGGCCTCTGTGGGCTCGTATGTGGTTGACCAAGTGAGCGACAGCGAGTTTTTGGACAGAGTGGGTGTTCTTAGTAAGAAGTTCACCGACGGCTTGGCAAAGATCCAGCTGGAACACCCAGACAAGGTCAAGGCTGTCAAGGGAAGAGGGCTCTTGTTGGGCTTGCAGCTCCACGAGAACGTCGATGCCGGTGCGATCATTCATAAATGTAGAGAGTACGGGTTACTTGTCATCACTGCCGGCGGAAACGTGATTCGTTTGGTGCCTGCGTTGAACATCCCAGAGGAGGTCATTGAGAAGGGAATGGAGATCTTGGCAAAGGCCGTGGCTGAGGTCTAGCGTTGTGGATGAGGAGACTCTTGAGGAGACTTTGATGGAGACTGGGCGAGGCTTTGGAGGAATCAGCGGAGGGCGTAGGGGGTTAAGGCCATAGATGAAAAGGGGTTAAGGCCATATATGAAAAATATTCATGATGATGTGAAAAGTCCTCAAAAGATGTGAACTGGAGGTTTTGTTCTCATGCATATTAGGAGAGGTTAAGAGATCTCCCAGCTGTTTTGAATGACCTTATGCATGTTCACGGGGCAAATGAACGCGACGGTCATGAGAGGCCATGCTACGTAAATAGGTCTTTGCTAGTCTACTGATGTATTCAATAGTTTCCAGGAATACGATTTTAATACAGCCGCTGAAATCTCATACTTTGTAGCGAGGTTTGCCTAGCTGATAATCTTGTAGTCTCCCCATGAAGACTGACTAAAGTATGCTGAAAAAGCAGAATTTTTATTTTCTTATGGCATTCAAAGCTTTGAAAAAATACTCAAGTCTATTTTTGGCTTATTTCCTGATCGTGAATCGGACTCCATTCCTATAAGTGATATAACACTCACTACGAGGGAAAAAAGGGAACACAGAGAAACATCTCTAATGTCTCCAGCACAGAGCGCACCAAGAATCTTATCTTTACTTGACTTTTTTTGTTTATGAGTCCAACGAAAATAAGCGAAAGAAAAAGAGTATTTCCAAAGCTGCATCAGACTGAACTTGTTATGCTTACAACTGGCCTCATGGCTTTGTCAAGTGAACCTGAGTGATTCCTTCAAAGCAGGAGTCCTGGTGATATACATTTCAAAGAGGCAATTTGCCGGTTTGTATTGCCTCATTAGAAAAGAAAATACATAAACAACTTAACAAAAACGGAGAGAAATGTAAGAAAAAAAAACACAAGGGAGGGGAAAAATAGTGGCCAGAAAAGCGGCAAGATTTTTGCTCAGTGCTTCTCTATCTTCACCTTTTCTTCACTTGCCTCGCACCCATCCTCATAACTTTCGCAGCCGGTCCAGCACTTTATTCCTCGCAGTGGTGTATTCGCAGTCTACCTCACCTGTCAATATATCTATACATCATCCTTACCTTCACCTTTACGATCTTCTCTTTTCTCATGCTCACTTTCCAAAATTCTCCATTTCACTCAACCTCACTCCATTTCACTCTATTTTCTGTTTTTTTCATCAGCAGGAGTTGCCCGAGACTTCTTTGTACCACAGGCCTCCTTTGAACTCTGTTATGAACTCTGCTACTCTCTCGCTCTCGACCTATCTCCCCGGAGGACCAAAGAACAGAAGAAAAAAACAGTGAGGCGCCAGTGAGGCGCCAGTGATGCGCCAGTGATGCGCCAGTGATGCGCCCAAAGCGCGGCCCGGTATCTGAAATCCAGGGCCGCCTGAGCCTCGAGTGCCGGCCCCATCCAGCACCAATCGCACCGCTGGGCGCACCGCCAGTCGCGTCCACAGCCGCGTCCACTGACTTCAGTATGGGCCGAAGCCGGTGCGAACTCGACTCGGGCCGCATCTGAAAACTCGCTTATCTCGGTCTACAGAGCCCTCAAAGTAGCCTTGGACATACATTGAGGGTCAATAATGGCCACTGGAGAGTCATCAAACACCCATTGAGCACCCTTCAAAAACACGTTTGGCACCCAATAAACGCATCTTGATAACTTACTGAACACCCACAATACCCATTTACCACAATAAAATAACTATTAACCACCCTCAACCACCCCAAATACCCTCAACCTATCAAAACCCCATTGCTCACCCCAAACACCCCCAAACACCCCCGAATCACACCAGCACATTCCCATGGCCGGCTCGTTTGCAAGCCCGTCCACCGACCTCGACTACTGCCTCGAGCAGTTGCTCGAGCACCGGCCGCCGCGGCTCCTCCCGGAGGAAACCGTGCACGAGCTCTGCCACCAGCTCAAAACACAACTCTTGGCCGTGCCCAACATCATTCTGCTCAGCCTGCCGTGTACGGTGGTGGGCGACATCCACGGGCAGTACCACGATCTCTTGGAGGTGTTCAAGATCGGAGGCGCGCCGCCAAACACCAACTTCTTGTTCCTCGGAGACTACGTGGACCGGGGCTACTACTCGGTGGAAACGATCTCGCTCCTCATTGCCCTCAAGCTCCGGTACCCGAGCCGGGTCTCGCTCATCCGCGGCAACCACGAGTCGCGCACCATCACCACCAACTACGGCTTCTACACCGAGATCCTCAACAAGTACAACGGCTCGCTCAAGGCGTGGCACTACTTCACCGACCTCTTTGACTTTCTACCGTTGGGCGCCACGATCGACGGCAAGATCTTTGCCACGCACGGCGGGCTCCTGCCGCTGTGCCAGCAGCTCGACCAGATCCGCATCGTGGACCGGTTCAAGGAGATTCCGCACGATGGCATCATGGCCGATCTAGTGTGGCTGGACCCAGACCCCGATATCGCCGACTTCAAGCTCTCGCCACGCGGCGCAGGGTACCTTTTCGGGCGCGAGGTCATGAACAAGTTCTGCCACGACAACGACTTGGTGCAGCTTGTGCGGGCGCACCAGCTATGCAACGAAGGGTACATCAGCTACTGGCAGGGCAAGTGCCTCACGATCTGGTCGGCGCCCAACTATTGCTACCGGTGTGGGAACCTGGCCAGCGTGCTCGAAATCACCCACTCCAACTATGAGGCCCGCACGCCCGAGAGCAGCCAGGGGTGTCTTCCAGGCCAGTTCTGTAATGTGTTTGAGGCCTCGCCGGAGAACAGCGAGGACACGTTGGAAGGCCGCGGCGTCAATGGCGTGGACGGCAAGACCCCGGGCAAGGATGTGTTCAGTGCGTATTTCGACGGCCGTGCAAAACAGAGACATATCGAGTACTTCCTATGATTCTGGCGAAGGGTGCCTTTTTTTCGAGAGCTTGGGTCAAGGCGACTTGCCCAGGCCACAGTGCACTTTTCTTTGTGACGAGATGACATATTTGCGTTTTTCTGCTCCTGTTTTATTATTTCCATGCATCTAGGCTTATAGGCCTGTAGAGTCGCTCGGGTTTTTTTGGTCATTCCG
This sequence comes from Metschnikowia viticola, assembly GCA_030556725.1. Taxonomy (NCBI): domain Eukaryota; kingdom Fungi; phylum Ascomycota; class Pichiomycetes; order Serinales; family Metschnikowiaceae; genus Metschnikowia; species Metschnikowia viticola. Next base: position 13,861 of record JAKTUN010000036.1, on the reverse strand, counting down.
GTCATTCCAGGCCCATTTGTGGCCACTTATTTATGTGTATATAGACTCGCTTCCATCACGCCTTTTTGGCAATGTGACGGCTCAATGAATACAACAAACGAATAGTTCGAAACTGACGGTTTCTGGGGATTTTGTATGTCCCGTTGCGTCTATTCAATGAAAATATGTGTGATAGTTTGAGTATATGATCTTTTTATAGTATTTATATGATCTTTGTATGATATTTGTATGGTGGCATTCTCCGTTGACTCTGGTCTAGCTGGTTTCGTACTGATGCCAAATCAGACATAAACTCTCAGTATTCATGAAGGCTTCAACGTACTATGAGGAAATAAAATGTTTATACCGAGAGTCATAAGTTCCTACGCGATTTAGAACATTAAGAACTTACCGGTAGGTTCCTGCTAATGTAAAGGATATATCCGTTTCTGTTCTGTGTCCGAGATTTCGAGAGCCGGGTATCTATTTTCAAAAAAAGCCAGCTTTCTGATATCTGATATCTGATTATAGAATATCCTGATTCAGTATCAGCGGACACATCCTCTCGAGTGCAAATCCTAAGCAATTCAAGAAGCGACCAGAACATTACCATTATTCTTAAACCACCACTCATCGCATCATTTGTCTTGTTTCACCAGGCATCACTTGCCTTGCTTGTCTTGCATTAGATATAACATACTATCACCTACTAACACGCACTTTAAATCACCTCATTTTATTGTTTACCACCTGTTCTAGCCGATCTAACCGTAGTAAAGCTCGAAGTTGAACCCGTTGTGCACCTCGTAGTCGTCCAAAGTGATGTGGTCCTTGTACGTCTGATGGCCCTTTTTCAATACAAGCTTTTCCCACGACGTACCCACTTGCAAGGAGATGATTTTCTTGAGGTCCCCTATGGTATCTGAGGCAAGGCACTTGACTTTGATTTTCTTGCCGAGCCGGTCATTTGCAAGCACTTCGATCATTGCAATAGTGACCTGTGAAAGAAAGTTTTTGAAGTAGTGTTAAAGTGTTACGAGACTTTCTGACGTCAGAGGTGGACCGCGAACTCTGAAAGATGCACTCTCGAGCAGCACATTTATTTTGGCTGCGAATTTGCACCATGGATTATATAAATAGTCTTTCAAATAACTCTTACGGCATAAATGTTACAAAGTGGAGTAGATTACTTGAATCAGATTGTTCTTTACTTTTCTAGGCTCTAAGAAGGTACTGTTGTTCGGATAGTAGAGATGTACACAGAATTGAGTTTGTGAGGTAAGGGCTTGATTTGCCAAAGCAAGGGCTTCAATATTTGAGGGGTTGAGTTCACAAATAAGCAAGACAGCCAGGTCTTCGTTTCTTTTGAAAATGAAGTCATGGCAATTTTGATTTGGAGAGACGCTGAAATTCAAGTTTCAAGTCGGGTTATATCTCTGTGGTTGACTCTGGAGCATAGAATGTAAAACAAGTCGTACCATTTCAGTATACACAGATACTCTTAGTGTCACTATATCAGACCAGATCTAGCGGTGGCTATAGCAGGAAATTCCAAGCCATCCTTTTTCGGTGGTTTGTATAGTTCCGCAGGAAATGAGAGACCCTTAATTTCAACGTTAGAAGTCAATAAAGTGAAGGAAATTTCGGTATTGAAAGGGGGCACCTACAAAGGGTTGAGGGCGAGTATAAGCCAGAATGAGCGCTTGTGATGAGGAATTCTTGCTACCGAAGCACTGAGTCAGCCAGTATTGTATTGAATGGAGGGATGTAGTTATCTGTTCAAAAAGCATAATCTTTCTCAGTGGCGCACTCGTCCGAAACCTGCGGAAAAGTGCCGCGAGAGTGAAACCATATTGAGAGCCGCCGTTTAAGGTGGTGTTTTATTTATTGTTGACCCCATTATTTGATTCACAATCGTTGTTGCTTCTTTCGCATTTTCTTCTTTTTTCTCTTTTTTCTCTTTTTTCTTCTTTTTTCTTCTTTTTTCTTCTTTTTTTTTTTAAAGATTTTGTGACTCTTTGTCTTCCTCGAGCAAAGCCGGGCCCATGTGAAGTCTCAAAGAAGTCACAAGAATCCCATATACCGCTTCCATTTACTGCTTGGAGAAGCGATAGAGCTTTCTCGACTCATGATATAAAAATCATCCTACAGATTTTATGTAAAACCAAAACCTTTTGTCAGTCACGAAAATAGTACTGAAGGTGAACTACCCTATAAATCTTTTCATAAATCTTTCTCTTCAGGTGGCCCTGCAAGTAATCACACTCCGCGCGAGATCTATGGCATCCTTTGAAAAATGTTTTTCACGAAGAAACAAAGACAAGCGAAATATAAAGGTGTTTATTTGAATAGAGAAAAAGAGCCGGAAATGAAATCGGAAGCATAGAAGACAAATTTGAGTAGACCCCTTGGAAAATGCAAAGAGGAAAATTGAGATTTGTTTACCAATATTGGAGTTCAAAACGAATAAAGAATATACCTCATCTCTCCCAGTTTCTCTTGTCAGCGTTGCCCATGACTTCCACCTTTAAATCATCTCATCTTATAGTTTCACTACTTTTTTCTTTTTTTTAGTGATTGCTCTTTTCACCGTTTGCTTTTTTCACTGTTTGATTTATTTTCGTCTAATTACTCTTTTCACTGTTTGCTATCCTCACCGTTTGCTGCCCTCGACTAGAAGTGAGGGTCCACTCATTTACGAGGCCGATGAATTGTATGCAAAAGACTCAGGCCACTGATACGAGTCGCGGCCCTCTGGGCTCTTGCGAATTGTGAGTCTTATCGGCGTGGACTCTGCGCGCGCTCAATTTTTCCGTCAGGCCCAAAACCCGATCTGGCCATATCAGTGCTGGAAGCTGAGCAAGTGACATTCCACCTATAGCAACGGACCCGTGACTTTCGAGCAACTTTGAAAGAAATTCTGGTTTTGCAATAGACTTGGATTGTGGAAGGGGCCATTTTTCATTACAAAAGAGCCGCATAACGACTATTCCTCTACTCCTGGCTGCAACCATTAAGTCTGCTCTGCTTTGCCCGGCCTTTAAGCTTATCTAGATCTGGACCGAAAAGTCTTTAAGCCTTTGGTCATTGCAACAACAAAAAGAGAGAGTGAAGTAAAACAGAAGAAGGGGAAAACATAAGACAAAACAAATCAAGAGGAAACAAAACAAATCAAAACAAATCAAAACAAATCAAAAGGAATCAAGAGAAAACAAAAGAATCAAAAATACCTCTGATTCTCATCTCCTCAACTTTTCTCCGTGCAAATGCCCTGTTCGATATGAACCCGTTTCCTCTTTCGATGGCCCAATTCTCCAATACCACGTCCCTGCTACCGCACGACCTCGAGTTGATTCTGGCAGTGTCCCGGGTCTCGGGGATCCTCTCTTTGGTTGTGTGGCTCTTTGCCCAGCTCCCGCAAGTGTTGGAGAACTACGCCAACCAGTCGGTGTCGGGCGTTTCAGTTGCGTTTCTTGTGTGCTGGATCAGTGGCGACGCCACAAACCTACTAGGGTGTCTTTTGACCCGGGCACTCCCGTTCCAGACCTGTTTGGCAGCGTACTACTGCTTCATAGACGTCATCTTGAGTCTCCAGTTCTGGTACTACACCACAGTGTACCCGAGACAGGCCGTGCACCACAATATGTTGCAGAGCCCCAATATGATGCGGCCTGTGAAGTCGGCTGGCTCCGTGAAGAAAATGCTTCTGCTGCGGCTCAACCGGTTTGAGGCGTCGCCGCAAAAACATTCGTATGGGCTATCCCGCTCGAGTTCCTCGGAAAGAAGGCGCCGCAGGCCCCGCCGCAGCTTCTTGAAACTGGTGCTTTCTGCGTCCGTCATCAGCAGCACTTTCGGGAAGGCCAGTGCTCGGCCCGTCACTCCTGAATCTTGGGGAAAAGACGTTTCCGGTGCTGGCACGGCTCTAGTGCTCTTCTTGCAAACCTTGGCCTTTCAGACCCCCAAACCCCGCTTCTCACATGCGCTTATAGGCACATCCAGTGGCTGGCTCAGCACGTGCTTCTACGTGTGCTCCCGAACGCCCCAGATCTGGAAGAACTTCCGGTCGAAATCCACCCGGGGGGTCTCGCCGTTCCTCTTTCTCTTTGCTATGACGGGGAACGTCTTGTACACGGTGTCGATTGTGAGCGATCTCTACTTGCTTTCCAAATACGACGAGTACTTGGGCTCTGCAGATTTCCACGCGGTTCTCAGCTCCCAGATGCCGTTTCTCGTGGGCAGCTCCGGCACGGTCGTGTTCGACGCCGTGATTTTGCTCCAGTTCTGGTTGTACCGAGAGAAAATGACGGCCCTAGTTCTCGATGCACTGCCTTCCGAAAGCACAAAGGGGTACTCCAAAATACACTCGTCTTTGCCGCTGGCAATGCCGCCGTCGATGCCCCTGACAATGCCGCCGTCTTTCGACATTATGCCGTCTTCTCCCAAACAGTCACGCAGCACGTCGGGCGTGCACTTCACCAAGCCCGACTGGTACACAAACAACTTCCAGACCCCGGCCATGGAATCCGGCCTCTCCTTTGAGGAGTTCCGCCCAGACGCCCGACTCGTGTCGCGGCCCAACGAACACACGCGTCTCATTCACGACCCATACATCATCAGCCCGCCTCGCCACTATGTGGTATCATCGGCGCAGTCAAGTGTGGGTCCGCATCTCCATACGCGCCGCAAGACAGGGCTCTCGGAGGCGTTCAGTGCCATTGCCAAATCAGTCACGGATTCTCCTGTGGGGCGTTCTGCTATGGGACGTTCCGCTATGGGGCGCTCTCTTTCGACGGCATCTGCCGGCATGTACGGGCCGAATGCGTCGCTTCCGGGCACCTCCCTACTTCCGTCTTTGGTGGGAACGTACTCGTCCATATCCAAGAAAATGGCGCACGAGTCAAGGACCCCGTTTCTGCCGATCGATTTTCTCCATGACGAGTTCATGCATCCCAGCGGTAGCCTGGTGGATAACTCACGGCATCCAAATGGCAGCCTAGTGGATAACTCACGGCATCCAAATGGCAGCCTAGTGGATAACTCACGTCATCCAAACGGCCACACGCGCTCCAGTTCCCGATACTAGCATACTACATCAATAATCTTCGTTCCTAGACACATGGCCTGGTATTTCGGCTATAAACAACCGCATACTCCGAATCTACAGTTACTCAGTCTAGCTAATAAACCCAAAGGGGTGCATCTAACTTTTCGATACTCTCCACGCGGACTGTGGGAGTGCCTGTAAATGGGCCACTCTCCTCTTCACCCAAAACCAAATAAGAACTCCAAGAGTGAGGCAGATCGTGCTGGTGTAGAAGTACCCATCATGTACAGTGTGCACGGACCCGCCTGTGGCCAAGCACAGCTGTCTGTCTTCCTCAGAGTGGATCCCGTATACCGTTGTTGTCGACTGCACGTGGCATGTGGCGACAGTGAAGCGATCGATCAAGTAGAAAATGATCAACCGGGGCCACGTGCCGCCGTAGTTGGAGAGCGTGTTGAGCGTCGTCATGTAGGTGCCGCCAATAGCCGGGTCTGCGATCTTGGTGTGGAATGCACAGAGCGATACGAACTGGATCGTCGACATGAAGGACCCTAGCAAGTGCTGCACAATGATCATGAGGAACAACCTGTAAGGCACTTGCCCGTTTTCGACTTTTGGGAAGAAAAAAATGATCAAATGTGCCCATAACGCTGCCACCAACCTGCCCGCAAAACCGATCAACCAGGGCTTCAACGGACTCTTGCCCGAGGACCACCGGCCGGCATAGTAGCCGAAGATCATCTCAAAGGGGAAGTCGATCAAGACGGTGATGGAGAGATCTTCTTTCAGAAGCCCCTTCTCCAAGAGTTTCAAGTTGGTCGCGGCCTCGTTGACTTGGAACCCAAGCTTGGCAATAAGGAGAATCACCATCAATGTCTGCACATTGGGAAGCTTGAACACCTGGATCATCGAGAAGTACACGGACTTCAACTCCTGCCAGTACTTCGGCAGCAGGTCTATGTACCGGTTGTGGTGGTCCTCGTTCTTGTAGTGGCTCGAGGAGTACTTGTCGTAGTTTCGCTTACGTAAGTGGAACGGCTCCTCGGGAATGAACACTAGCGCAACAGTGACAATCAAGTACATCCATCCCCAAAACGAGAGGTAGCTGCCCAAGTCAAAGAGGCCCGAGTCCAGCGGCGTGCTCCGCAAATAGCGATTGGCAAACTCCGGCGAGCTGAGCGCCAAAAACACCGTGAAACTAGAGAAATAGCCGCAGTTCATCCCGATGGTCTGGGCCGTGCTGGCAAACGAAAGACTCTCGGGCGAAAGGCACGTAAGCGCCCACCCGTCCACAGCGATATCCTGCGTGGCACAAAGAAACACCAACAAAAAGAAACAGAACGTGATAGTCTGCAAATGCCCCGCCGGGTCCGCCATGTACTGGTTGATCACGTGGCCCAAGTACAAAAGCGTAACCCCAGAAACCAGCTGGACGGGAAGAATCCACGACTTACGGCGCCCGACGTTCTTGCTATAGATGGCGTCGACTATTGGCGACCAGAGAAGTTTGAGCGAATACGGGTACGATGCCAAGGTGAACACGCCGACTTGCGAATACGAGAGCTTTGACTTCAAAATGAACGGCACCGAGCCAAACGCTAGCCCGACAGGCACGCCCTGGAGCGTGTATAAGATGATCAACACGACAAAATTCAAGTAGTCTTTGCGTTGTAGCGTGACCAGTTTCGCCGCCGCCAACGGGCTTTTGGGCTTTGTGTACGGCGTGGCAACAGGAAGCAACCCGTCGTTTTCCTCGTTGAACGCAGCCCGTGTGCCTGAATTATGGACCAGAAACCCGGCCTTTTCTGACCCTACAAATTCTGGTTCAAGGTCCGAGTCTGTGCCGTTTTGTCGTTTGTGAACGTCCATGGTAGGGAAATATGGCAACTAGCGTGAAAAATGAGGGTATAGTGTGTTTTAATCGTGTAAACTTCGCCTTTCTATGATGTTTTTGTTGTGTTCTTGTGGTGTTTTTGTCGTGTCTTTGCTGTGTTATTGTCAGTTTTCTCGATACTTGATGGCTCAGCTAGCTAGCTCTATGTTATGAGCTCGCAGCTTGAGAAGAGAGCCAGGAAAAGCTAGAATAAATATTGAGTGAGACAAATTTGAAAAAAAGCGAGAGACTGTTTCCGTGCTTTGGGGTTGTGCTCGGGAAAAAGGTCACAATTAGCAAAAGATTTTGTTTTTGTTCTTTTTCTTCAACTATGTAAGTGTCCACGTGTCGAAAGCAGAGGTTATGGCTAAAGAGTGTCGGTAGTCATGTTGCGCGTTCTTCAGTTGAAAAATAATGACGTGGGGCAGCTCTTTGCATCCGGCTCCGAGGTAGAGAAAAATGGGGTTTCTTCGTATGCAGAAATGAACGAAAAGGTAAAGATAATTTGTAACTGTTTGCCAGAGCTCTTCACACAAAAAGTTTTTTGAAACAGGAAAGGTTTTGAAACAGGAAAGATTGTTCGACAGGCGTCTTTTCTAATTCACATTCACAACAAAAAACGTCTTCGATCCGCAAGAATACCTCGAGGGAGGTGTTTATGCTAATTTTGTCCGAAGTAGGAGAAAGTCGCTACAATGCTTTCTCTCGCTTTGCCCAGGTTTGATCCAGGGCATGACAACAGCTTGATAAACAACGTATGTGCAATTTTTCATGAATATATGTCTAAACAACGATGGATAGCGGATCAGCCTCTCGCAAGCCAGCAGCAGCAGCACCCCTTACAAACCCAAAACCTTTCTGGAGGCTCTCAACACCACGTCAACATCTGGGAAGGCAAAGTCCTCCAACTCCTTGGCGTATGGGGTTGGCACCTCACAGCCGGTGACTCTCTCAACTGGGGAGTCCAAGTAGTCGAAAGCCTCGGACTCCATGATCTGGGCGCAGATCTCGGAACCAACACCGAACGCTGGGTAACCGGCCTCAACAGTGACCAAGTGGCCGGTCTTCTTGACAGACTCAACGATGGCAGGCACATCCAATGGCTTGATGGATCTCAAGTTGATGACCTCAGCGGCAACACCGTATTGCTTGTCCAAGATCTCGGCAGCCTGAAGACAGTGCATGACGTTTCTGGTGTGCGACACCAAGGTGATGTCGGCACCCTCTCTCTCGATTTTGGCCTTACCGAATGGGATCACGTAGTCCGTAGACAAAGCCTCTTCAGAGACCTCGAAAGACTCACCGTAGGAGATCTCGTTCTCCAAGAACACGACAGGGTTAGGGTCTCTGACGGCGGCCTTGAACAAACCTCTGTAGTCCTCGGCGGAGTATGGAGAAACAACCTTCAAACCTGGGATGGAACCGTACCAGGCAGCGTAACATTGCGAGTGTTGTGCGGCAACACCAGCAGCGGCACCGTTAGGACCTCTGAAGGTGATGTTACATGGTTGAATACCACCGGACATGTACAAGGTCTTGGCGGCAGAGTTGATGATATGGTCAATGGACTGCATGGCGAAGTTGAACGTCATGAACTCACACACTGGCTTCAAGCCGGCCAAAGCCGCACCGACAGTCAAACCAGTGAATCCCATCTCCGTGATCGGAGTGTCGACGACTCTGCGCTCGCCGAAACGGTCGAGCAAGCCACGCGACACCTTGTAAGCACCGTTGTATTGAGCGACTTCCTCACCCATGAGGAACACGTCGTCATCTCTGTCCAACTCCTCGGCAATCGCAGAGTTCAAAGCGTCTCTGACAGTCATGGTCTTGGCACCAGAGCTACCGGAGGCCATTCTCAAGGAGGACGAGGCTTGCGCACGGGCAGCCATAAGCGAGGTCTTGGCGACACTGGACAATCTGGACATCTTGTGGCGTGTGTAAGGAAAAGATGTGGTGTAACACGTGAGGGAATGAGAGTGTTTTTTCTTTGGGTAGAAGAAAGCCGAACTGGTGTAGGCCGCGAGCGAGAGGCCACTGCAGGCCCGCTACACGCACTTGTATCTGCGACGGAACGATGAGGACCGGGTAGACAAGATGCGCACGGAGGTACAGTTCCGAGCTTCGAGGCGTGCGAAACACAGAAAGGAGCAAGTCGGCGGCTCGTTCCGGGTCACGTGAAAACGGAGGCCAAACAGATAGCTCGAAGAATCCGATGGAAAGCTGCTGAAAGTTAGTAGTCTTGAAAAAAAGTGGTTTTCTTAATTACATTATCTCACACAGCCTTAAAGGTACCTGTTACCTTTTTTATCGAGTTCTTCACCAGGTGTGGACTCGCTTTTGATCTATCTTTGCTGTTAGTAGCCGCCGAGTCCTGGAGCCAATAGAACAACAGTCAAGTACACTTTCTTTGGAGAACCATCACCTTCTCAAGTTAGTTTATAGCAAGCACATCAAAAAAATGATTTAATCTTTCGCCAAAATCTGACTTTTTGAGAATTCTTCGAGTCAAACGAAAGAGAAGTGAACTTTAAGGAGCTGCGAAAATGCGCAGTGTTGCCTAATAGCATTTGAGGGTTTGCGGAGCATAGGGCTGGACTGCGGGCTAATCAACACTACACCTGACGGGACTTTGGGCAATTTCTTGATTGAAATTAATAGGAAATATTCTCGGTAGGTAGAGTGCAAATTATTCACAAAAAGCTGTCTTTTCTGTCTCTCGAGTGTTTTATTCAGTTCTCGAAAATTCTCGTTTTGTCTTGTTAGATCTTACTGATTCCGCAGGTTGCGAATCCAAACCAGGCACACGATGGTTACGTGAATTATGTAACAAAAGAGTTTCGAGTTTTGTCTGCAAATTTCTGGTGAATATCATTAACCTGAAAACAAAATAATGAAGGAAAAAATCATGAGAAATGAAAAGAAAAAAATCGAACAGCTGAAACAGTAAATGTTGACTAAATCATCGCTGCTTGTCTGCGCTGATCTGTCGCTCTCGATTACCGAGTAGAGACATTCAGGTCAACCCCCGAGATCGCTTATCAATTAACAACTGAATTAGCGATAAAGACATTCGCATTTAATCAAAGTTGCTCTAGCCGTAGAATTGACAGACTAAAAAGAAAAATCCACATGAACAAGGTATGCTTGACCACTTTGAATTCAGTTCAGACCTTGAGCATTCGCCCTAGGCCATCGCCAGGCTTATGATGTCAAGTATGAGTTTTGAAAGTCATAAGGCACTCAATTTTCGGATCCCTCATTCTTGTTCTGATTGCGAGTATTCTGAAAAGCTTTCCTACTAGATTGATCTTGGTATTAAATCCGACAGCTAGAACTGTTAAGGGCAGAAGTTTTTGGCGTAGAGGTCGAATTATGACTTACTGCAAAGAATTTTTCAATTGCTAGTAATTTTATTTGGCCTCTTCGAAAACTGGCGCAAATGAACAACACCTTTATAAGCTTTTCCGATGTTCAAGACATCTTAAATAGTCCGTACGTATTTAAATGAATCGTCATTGTATATCACGCCAATTGCTAGACTCTGGAAAAAATGTCAGCACAGTGTTTTATCAAAATGAATTTTAGCATTTGTCAGTGTTCTTGTTTACTTCTACTTCGTAATGGTCTTTTATTTTCTTATTGTAACAACTAATTTGATCTCAGTTCTCCCGTATCTTATCCTGATTTGGCCGTTATTCCTCTTGGTCTTATCACTCTTGAACATCTCTCTTAATCTTTTTGGCTGTATCTCTTTTGCTCTACGCTCCTTATATTCTAGTCTCTTTCTTATCTAATCTCTTGCTATACATTCATTTTATCTTTTTTGTTTTATCTCATATCCATCTGTTGCTATCTAGTCTTTTTTCTTATCTTTTTCTTATCTTTTTTTTCTGCCCTTATCTCCTATCGTTCTCCTATCGTTCTCCTATCTTTGTTTACCTCCCGAAATAAGCTTCGAGAAGATGCCGGACGAATTGAAGCTGTGCCAAATCTAGACTTTAGGCCCACTATCGACCGCGGCCAGACGATAAAAATAATTTTAAGTCTCAACAAGTTCAGGCTCGTTTCGAACTATACGAGGCAGAGCACCACGGGAGAAAGGAGGCCAAAAAAACTTGGACTCCGAAAAAACTATTCGGGATCTACATCTTCTTATCCCTCTCCAAAAGTTACTCCAAACCTCATCTTCATCGGCATTTCTTTCCCTGATTTAAACCCCTCAGCTGGGCTCTGTGGTTGGCCGCCCGAGCGCCTCACCCCTCCTTCCAAATTAGGCTTTGGGCCTTATCGCGCGGCCAAGCCCCTTGGGCTCCACGACAATTTAGGGCCTGATTGCCAACAATGCCCGGGCCCGGGCCCACACTCATGGTTCATCATATCTCCAATCCACGCAACTAAAGATTACGTAGATGAAAGTTTGGGAAGCAGAAATGAGCAAATAGCGCAAGTGATGAAGCCGTCAAATGGAATTACGAGTGTGTGGGCTCGTAGGCTCGTAAACAAGGATGTCCCAAAAGTGCATCGTGTGAGAGGCGAAATGGAGGAGAACAGTCGAGGTGAGAGTTAAATTACGTTGGGCCCAGGAGAAAAGAAAGAGAGGGCGAGAGAGTGAACAAGGTATCTCACGAGGCACTCCAATAAATTTAACCACACCAATACTAAACCACCACAATAAATTAAACCACAACTAAAACGTCTCAAATTCACCATAGTATAATACATTTGAGCAAGATTAAGAGTAGATAACATCTCCAATTCAGGTGTTGTCTCTAGAAATTCCCAAGGATCCTCCCATCCATTTGTTTCTATTTTGTCATCTGTCCCGACAATCGCCGGCCCAACATGTGCGAATCGCCGGGGCCCTTCGCGCCTTGTTTCTTCCCTCTCGCCCAATCTCCCTCGCGCCCAATCTCGCTCTCGCCCAATCTCCCTCGCGCCCTCCGCCCTAGCCGCATCCCCTCTCGTTTGACGTCATGTGGAGTCCACGCCAGTGCACCTCAGGGCCTTGGGCTTTGGGCCTTCGCAGGTTCGCAGTACCCAATCTTGGCCCCGGGGTTCCTAAGCAAGGTTTAAAAAGCACCCGTTCTGGTCATACGAAAACAGACAAAACCCACTTTTATCACCTTCGTTCACAAACTTTCCCACCCACATGCTGTTTGCAAAAGCCATCGTGCAAAGATCGCCGCTTTTCGGGCGTGTCCCGGCCAGAACCCCGGGTCTTTCTCATACACTCTCTCGGCCCCATATCAAGCCCACTACAAGGCAATATACCTCGACACAAAACGAGTCCACCACCCCTGCCGCCGCCGCAGACGCCACCGCCACGGTCAATGCCGACCAGAGAGATAACCTGATCACCTCCCAGACGGCCACGTGGTTGGACGCGTTGACTGAGCGTGCCAAGCAGTTGAAGGACGGCAAGACGTTGGACTCGTATAGCTACATCAACCCCAAGACAACCAAGGTGCTGGAGAGAACACGCAGCGAGTCGTTTCTGTACCTTCTCCTCCCCTTCAAGGACGACAAGTGGCTCTGCGACGCATACATCAACGCGTTCGGCCGGTTGCGTGTGGGCCAGTTGTTCCAGGACTTGGACGCTTTGGCCGGCCGGATTGCGTACAAACACTGTGCGCCAGCGGAGCCCGTGAACGTGACGGCGTCCGTGGACCGGATCCTCATGTTGAAGAAAGTCGACGAGATCCAAAACTACAACTTTGTGTTGGCCGGAGCCGTGTCCTGGACCGGCCGTTCGTCGATGGAGATCACCGTCAAAGGGTATGCGTTCGAGGACCTGGTGGCCACGGAATTCACCGAGGACGAGTTGCCCGCAGACAAGGTGTTTTTGACGGCCAACTTCACCTTTGTGGCCCGAAACCCCTTGACCCACAAATCCTTTGCCATCAACAGATTGCTTCCTATTAGTGAGCAAGAATGGATCGACTACCGCCGGGCCGAGTCGTACAACGCGAAGAAGAAGTTGGCGGCCAAGAACAACGCGGTAATCGAGCCCAGCGACGAGGAGAACAGGCTCGTGCACGACATGTGGAAAGCCTCCAAGTCGATTGGCGCGTCTGACTCGCAACTCAAGTTCATGAAAGACTCGAAATTCACCTCGACCTTGTTCATGCAGCCCCAGTACAGAAACAGACACTCGTACATGATTTTCGGCGGGTACCTCTTGAGACAGGCGTTTGAGTTGGCCTACTGCGCCGCCGCCGCGTTCACCTCCGCCGGCCCGAGATTCGTGTCGTTGGACTCCACCACTTTCAAGGCCCCTGTCCCGGTCGGGTCGGTCTTGTCCATGGAGGCCTTGGTCTCGTACACCGAGCATTTGAAAAGCGGCTCAGGCGCAAGCACCTCGGGCTCTCCGTTCAACTTGCCACCCACCAATAAGATCTCGAAGAACCCAGAGGCGTTTTTGCTGGAGCCAGGCACTTTGGTGCAGGTGAAGGTCGACACCAAGATCACAAATTTGGACTCCTCGGAGTCGAAGGAGTCCGGCTGTTTCATCTACTCGTTTTTCGTGCCTGGGAGCTCTGCCAAACAGCCGCTTGCGTCGGTGATCCCTCAGACTTATTCTGAGATGATGGACTATGTGGAGGGCAGAAGAAGAGCACACGACACAGCCAACTACGTCGACACGATCTCGAACTAAGCCAGGATTTTCGGGCATTTCAGTGACCTGGATCGCGGTATTTTCAGGAAAAACACGATTTCCTTGAAACTTTGTCAATATACTTTTTCAATTGGACTGGAAAGGTCATGTAGCGCACAACTAATTAGATACTATAATTAACTCAAGGTATTAGAGGCGTTTTGTTCTTTCATTCCCCAATTACAATTCTTAATTTTAGAACTCTAGCTCTCTTTATCTGGTTTTACTTTTCATCATTTTCCATTCCTGTCATTTTCTTTTTCTATCATTTTCTCTTCCTGTCATTTTCTCTTTCTATTATTTTCTC
>JAKTUN010000365.1:0-12752 GCA_030556725.1 Metschnikowia viticola | reverse complement strand
GAGGATGAGAAGACTCCAAGGAGAAACCGGCACACCAACACTCCGCCGATATTGGGCGAGAGTGCCACGGGGATGTTGAATACTGTGTAGAGGAAAAAACTGATCATGTAGACTGGTCTGCGGCCAATCTGCTCTGAGAGTGGGGCCCAGAGCAAAGGACCAACCAAGAACCCAATGACCATCAAGGAAACAGTCAAAACCGCGACTTCCGTCGAGACATTGTACTTCTCGCTCACAAGGGGCAAGCCGCCGGCCAAAGAGGACGACCCGTACGCGGCACTGATCACCGCCCACGAGTATACGAAAGTGTACCACCATCTCCAGCCAGACAGCCAGTTGTGGGGGTTTTCTGGGTCGTTGCTGACGAAAGTGACGAATTCAAGGTCGGCATCGAGATCGGCGGCGGTCTTGTCGCTGTTTGAATCCTCGCTTTTGCCGCTTCGGCCGCTTCGGCCGCTCTTAACACGACCCAAAGAACGCAAGGTCTCAACGCGAACAAGACCGGTCTCTGTTTCCAAGTTATACTCCTCGGGGAAAATCGGGTCTTTCACAGGGGGCGCGGTGATATCCGGCTGAGGAATCGAGCTATCTAGCCCCATGCTCTGGAGCGATTTGCCCGTTTCAGTCCTCGAAAGACTGTTTTTTAGTTGCTTGCTTTCGGCTGGTTGCTGTACATATTCTCGGGGGTTATAGGAATCGGCAAGGGAGGTAGACTCGCTCATTGTGGAGTAATTTGGTGAAACGGGAGTTGAGAAAGTGTGAACTATGTTCAATAGGAATGCTGGGTGTGGAGAAAGGTACGAAGCAGGCGGTAGCCATCCTTATATATAGCAATAGCTTGTTCCGGGGAACTGGATGCAAATTCCGCCGCCGGAGTCCTTTTCCTGCACAGAGCCGGATGCGTGCGGCCGGATGAACAGTCGTTGGCGCACCGGCACTGCACAAGCGTCAGCCGCACCTCTGAAATGATCCGATCCCGGCGCGAGTCGTGTTCTGCCGTGCCACTGGTCTGTAGCAGGTCACGTGCACAAGTCGGCCAGACCCGGCTGGACCCGAAGCGCGAAAAAAACAAACTTTGAGCTTAAGCTTAATGTTGATGAAGACACGAACAGAAAAAAATAAACAGCAATTTCTAGTATCCAAAAATTTTGGGTCGTGTTTTTGTGAGCCTTTTTCAGCTTGACTTTTGCGTTTGTTTGCACGGCTTACTGCTATAAAATGTTTTCAATTGAATGAGTCAGATTGATTTAAAGATCTAATGAGCTCTAGAGGCTGGAAAAAATAATTATACATGCTCGTCGCTTGAGTGACCTTAGCCCCCGAAGTAACGTGTGCTATGGTAAGAAACTAGACTTTAGCCGATATATTAGATGTTTCTCGATGGATTGAAAGATTTATCAAAGTTTTATTGAGTCTTGAGTCGTGATTGATTTTTTCAACCATGTTTGATGAGATATGCGGCATTGAATAATTTAATCAACTGGTCATCCATATAGAGCCTACGGAAATCTCGTGAACGAGAGACCCAAAAAAGTGTCCCATGGGTATTTGAAAATTTCATCTAATGCAACTAGTATTACTGGTTCTCTCAGCTTAGAAGTATATTTCGAAAACAAGATCTACGTACAGCTTTGACAGTGTGGGCGACCATTTAAATTATTGAGCCCGTCACGTGTATGCGTCGGCCACGCCAGCCGCCTTTTTCTTATTCGGGAAGTGAGCCACGTGACTTTCCTTTTCGCCGGCTTGCTCTCGTTTGCAGCCAGTCCGTTATAAACTCTGTCTGACGCAGTTCGTATTTTCATCTTCTAATGCACCAAGAGTCTCTAAGACGAACTTGATAAGAATCACACTGACTTAGATCAACTATTTATAGATCCGCAGTGGTGAATATTTGACAACGGTCTAACGACTGATCAAGTTATCTACGAGAGAGAAATCAAATTTAAGTATAATATAGCCTTCTACGTTTTTCCAGACTCGTGGTCCTTGACACTTGGATTCCTTCTTGCTTGAGTTACTCTCGCCAATTGTCATCGCAAGTCAACTTTTGTCTTCAATTAATATAAGCGTAATTCACAGCTAACTCAAATCTTGGGTTTAGATCGAGAAGTGATATTAGTTCGTATCAGAGAAGAACGAGCGAAGCTTTCGCCAAGCACATACTTAGCTCCGTGCAAATTAAGAACATTTTGAGAGTGTACGCTATTCACAACAATAATAATTTTCTTGCGCGAGGCCAGAGCAATTTTTGACAAACTCTGATGTTGGGAAAGTCGAAGTTATCAAATTTGTAAAGAAAAACAAAGGAAACTTTGGTGAATTGAGGTACTATCACAACACAAATCCAGGCTTGAAGAACTAAATAGACTAGTGTTGCCATGATCAAACTTACTTGTATGCTCTTAGAGACAAGCACTACAAAATCTGACGTGGTGAATATATTCTAGATCTTTGCAAATTGTAGCATTACAGAAGTCTTATCAGTCCCCCGGCGAAGCATTGCAAAGTGTTTACGCAAGCCGTCTGGCTTCAAATATTATCATTGACATGAGTTGTGAAGTATATTCAGTCCATGCGTGTGAAACCTTCGCCCTGAAACCTCCTGATTGCTTCCTTTTCATTTAAAGGCTGAAATCTCACATGGAAATTTATAATTTCAGGCTTTCCAGAGTAACTCAACGGCAGGTATAAATGCAAGCCACGTTCTTTTCGAAATGCCAATTTAGAAGTATGGATCGATAAGGTTGATCACTATAAACATTAAAAGAACTGAACCCTTTCGTTTGAATTCAATTATTTGATCATTTCATTCATACTCCGCTTTAATTCAATCCTCTCCTACCTCTTCACCTCATTTCATACCCCGCATCTTCAGCTCTGCAACGCCTTTTCCTGGATCAGCTTCACGACGTCCACGTTGTACATTTTTTTCGTCGAGCTGCGGCCCACAAACGGGTACTTTATGGCGTACTGTTTGCTTTCAAGCAACGCCTTCTTCAAATTGTCCACCAGCTGGCGACTGAGCTGGAAATGGAACGCTATGCGCTTGCCCATGAGCCGCACGCCGTGTTTTTCCCCTATCGCCACCAACTGCTTATCGTCCATGTGGTTTTTCTTCATATCGAGGAAAATGAAGTTTGTGTCTGGCGGCGATTCAAGAGCAATGTCGTGCTCCGCACAGAAAAGGGCCACTTCTTTCACGTACTCGTGGCTCTGCCGGATGAGCGGCACGTTCTCGTCAATGGCAATCATCGCAATGAGCGACATGATTCCCACCTGCCGAACGCCTCCTCCACACTGTTTTTTGAAGTGGTTGGCAGTATCTACGAGCTGTTGTTCGCCGACTAGTACAGAGCCCATGGGAGCCCCCACGGACTTCGAAAGACAGATTGAAACCGAGTCGAAGTACGAGCAGTATTCGGCAAGAGACACGCCGGTCTCCACCGAGGCATTGAAGAGGCGGGCACCGTCCAAATGGAGCCGGACATTGTTTTCACGAGCAAACTGCGAAATCCGCCGTATTTCGGCGATTGGCGTGAGGATCCCGTGTAGCGTGTTCTCCAAGCTGATGACCTTCGTCGGGGCGCCGTGGATGTCGCCGTCGCTGGGCGTGAAGTTGTCCTCGATATCCTCCAAAGTCAAGTAGTTGCCATTCTGGGGAATCACTGGGTGTACCATGGCCTGGGAAAGGGCTGCTAGGCCGCCGGCCTCATGGAGAAAAACGTGTGCGCGGTGGTCGCAGAGCACAGAGTAAGGCGGCTGGAACAAGTGTGCTCGGAGTGCCACCTGGTTCGAGAGCGTACCGGAAGCACAGAAGAGAGCAGCTGGTTTCTGGGTGAGCGCACACATTTTCGCCTCGAGTTGCAATGTGAGCGGGTCCTCTTTGTAGACTGAGTCACCCACCAAAAGAGAGCCGTCGGAAAGCTTGGAGATCACGGCATTGTTCATCGAGGCCGTGGGCACGGTGAACGTATCACTACGAAACTCATTATGTGTGGGGTACTCGAAGAGAAGAGGAACGGTCATTGGGAGATGTGATCTGTGAACAGGCTATGAAAAATTATGAGTGGGGTAGAGGGAAAGGTGTGAGGTGAAACTCTGTAAACCTGAAGTCTTATTAACTGAAAATTCGATAAATACTTGTTTTCTACAGACATGGCCCCGTTTATATTGTACGGGTCTGTTGGTGCATGAGCATGACTAATGGCACGGAACGGGCCCAGCTCTGCTCGCACGAGGCGCTTGCCTGCAGTCCGCGCGTTTTGGAGCTCATTGCGCTTTGCCTTTTTGCGTGCGAGGTTTGCCTTTCTGCGTGCGAGGTTTGCCTTTCTGCGTGCGAGGTTTGCCGTTCTTGCCTCCGCATTTTGTTCCGCTTTGCATGGAACCTGTACTTGGCGCGTCGAGGGATTGCTTTTTCTGATCCCAGAGCGCTTTACAGAGCAGAGGTCTTAGTGCTTCTTGTGAGGCGTCCCATCCTCTTTGTAATCCAGACGATATTGATCCTCGGCTCAATTCTGTTTGTCGCATGGGCTAAACTTGCTGCTCGGAAATATGATTCCGGGATCCTGCGGCTCAGTTCCTTTTTCAAGGTGCCAGCAAAACAACATCGGACTAATTGTTCCATGTGCCGGATTTGTTCTGTCAGCAATCTTAGCTCGCTTCCAGGGCCAAAGTCAAGAGTTTTCAAACCCTTCAGTTCTCACGCTCACCGATTCTGTGTGAAAGAAAGGCTCCCTGCTACAAAACACTATATAACAGAAATTCTTTGATATCTTTTTTTTATCACTTCCTTGACCTCTAGTGGCAACTTACCTCCGATCAATAACCACTTACCATTTTCAGCCACCATGCGGCGTTTGATACCTCTGCGATTCGCCTTGTGATCTCCCGCGATTTGCCGTAGCTTGGTACCTCGCACCCTGAACCTGCCGTAGCGACGGCTACTCCCGGCTTTTGTCTTGCATATGTGAAGACAAGTCTGGCATGAGAATCGCGAGACCCACGAGATTGGATGGAAATCGAGACTGTGAACTGTGGCTAAAAAAGGTGGGGTCAGTATAAAGTTGACTGCTTTTGATTTTGACTATTTTAATTGTGTCCGCTTTTGATTTTGACTGCTCTTATTTCTGTCTCTTTTTTTGTATGCTTCTGTATTTGACTGCTACCGGAAGCTCGGAAGGAAGCAGTTTTGGTTTGGCGATCTCGTATGTCTCCCCATGAATGTCCGTATCTTAATTAGAGCAGGCTACGTCATGTGATCAGCACAGCTGTATGCTCGAGAGTTACTTGCACTGTGATGAGACCTGGCGGAATGTGTCAGTAGGAAAGATTCTCATTGTGCGTTTGGATCGAAGTTGTTTTATCGTCAAATGATTGCGGTCTTTTGGTTCTCGAACACACCGCTCAGTACAATTATGTATTAGAAACAAGAGCAAGAGCTTATGCACTTGGAAAGTTGCGGAAGAGTTCCGGTGAAAAGATGAAAGATTTTTGAGTGGCTAAGTCGAAGTCTCCAAGTCCAGTCTCCAAGTCCAGTCTCCAAGTCCAGTCTCCAAGTCCAGTCTCCAAGTCCAAGTCTCAGTGGTCGAGAAAATCCATAAACGTCACTGCTTTCATTTGTAGCTTATACTTTTAAATATTCTAGTCAGACCTGAGCTTAGCACACAATTCTCAAGAATCTAAAAATGCAATTCCATTCTTTGCGACGTTAATTTTTCCCAAGGCTGAGATTTCCCTTTGGTGAGGCACCCAAACGCGAGGTTCATATTTCTGCCAGAAATTACAGATTTTGAGTGGGAACTCATCTTCACAAAGGCAGTTTCGAAAGTACCTTTGTCTCTCAAATTGTGAAAATTATACAAGAGAAGTTTTTGCCAAACTTGCAGAACACCAACCGCCTGCTCAGCTTGTAGAATCTAAGCTTTTTCCCATAGCCAGTACTTCAGGATCAGCAACAATGCCTTAAAGTCTGCTTTAAAGTCTTTGATTTAAACTGAGTCAACTTACTTTCAGATTCCATCCTGATAAGCTCATATGAATGGAGCTTGACATGTGTCAATTCGACACTGAAGAGATAGCACTTTGAGTAAAGAGTTTGAACATTTTTGGCTGAAGGATAATCATGGCATAAAACAAACGGAGAGCAAAACGAGTGCATGATGAATTCCAAAACCCTCTTCATTGGTAAGTTTCTCAAAATAGTTCTGTCAATGGAATTTCTAGTCTTAGAATTATGCAACGCCACGCCTCAGTATGTTCTGGCTAATGATAGCTTTGGGTGCTGAGGCCTTGAATGGCCCATACCTTAAAGATTAAATTCATAGATTGAACATATGGTGAATTATTATATGAAAAGAGAAAACGTAAAACGCATGAGCACAATAATTTTACACAGCCTTTAATTGTCTCTGGCCCTCGTTCCATCTTATTTCACACAACAATCTTTGCTTAAAAGCAAGCGCAATAGTCGGCTATTTCGATTTTAGCTTCCACAGCACTGATATCTACATTTCATTACATGAAAATATAGTATATATATGGGCTGCAAGACTTGAGCGATCTACGGATTAGTCAAGCTCTGACTCTCCTTACCTCTCCATTTCAACAACAGAATATGAATTTCAGGCTCATGACTGTTGTCTTTTGGGTTGCCTCAACAGCTTGCACGACACTCGAGTTTGAGGCGAATTCTCATCTTAGCTTTTCAGCGGAGCCGTACAACTTCGGCAGTCCTGGGTCTGCTTCTCGAGTTCTCGTCGACAATCCAAAGCGAGGCGATGAAAGTTTTGATGCCAGATTAGATCTGCTCTATGAAAACTTGATGGCTTTTATACGCTTCACAGAGTTCATGGTTGAGGAGTTCGACTGGGCAACCGAAAAGCTCAATAAGAAGGTGACGGAGTTAGTCAGCGAGATAAAAGCGCTGAGTCCCGATCTCGATATTTTGTCCAAGACATTTTATGTCGAGACTGTCTTCAATGATATGATCGAGACTCTTTTGAAGTTGAACTATTATACACACGAGGACAACAAGGCCATGACTTTACTCAACAACGTAATTGAACTCAAAGTCTCACTTTATGCAATGTACAACTCTCGGGGTATACCACGTTTTTCAGGGCCAGGGTATGTTTTTAGGGTTCGCAGATATGTCGAGATTTTGGATTTTTTACAGGATGAGTTCTCTCTAGTGGCCGACGTGACATTTGCTCTCAACTTATTGTTTGAAAAATATCATACAGCGGCAAGAAACTCGATTGTTATTTTGGAGAGCTACATTTCGGCTACGTCATGAATGCAAATTTTTACATGTGCTTGTATAACAAAGATTATCACGTGTGCTAGAGAAGGGGAGTATTTTGTTTGGAAAATCGAGGAAAGAGATTTTGAATTTCTCTGTTTTTTAGGTGCGTTCGAGTTGCGTTGGTATATGAATCTGTACGCTGGGTAACCCCAAAATATGAAAGAGATTGGAATAGTGACTATTCCCTTTGAGCTTCTCGAACTGATGCTTTGTTCACCTGTTTCTAAATTGTTTTGAATAATTCTGAGTAAGTCTTTGCCCGGGCAAAATCTATAACCATACTGAGCAACAAGTTGTTGGCTATTTCAAAAAGAAGATTGATACACTATACACGCTAAATTATGTCATGATAGTTGAGATTTAGTTTTGTGAGTTACGGGGACACTTCAAAATTAGACGTGGCCTTGCTGGGCGAAACTCGATGTATTTTTGATGATGTGTGCTTGTGTGCAAATATATTCTATGTGATGGCATCATGGCATCATGGCATCATGAGGCTTGGTGGTTGAGAGATGAACTACTTTGGACGAGAAGCGTAATCTTTCATGCATGTGTCGACTACCAACGCAAACGCAAGTGACCTGAAATGGCCCACTATTCAAGCTCGTTTTGGCAAAGTGAACACTCAACTTTAAGTTTACTTGGTCAACTTTGAATTTTCACAAGGGTCCCGCTGGGGATTCTTCCACTAGGGTCCCGCTGGGGATTCTTGCACTGAAAAGTCGACGCTCACAAACCCTCACATCAGCCGAATGTCGTAATCCTTCTGGTTTTCAGGCTCTGCAGACCCATTTTGCGAAGGAAGTGTGTTCAGAGAGAAGGGAAGGAATTCCGACACGAGCCCAGAAACAGGCGACTTCTCCCGCCTCAAACTCTCGTTCCGCCAGAGCTGGCTACCCGACGATACTGCGCGGTTATGCCCATACCCGGCTCCCGGATACCTGTCCAGCCAGATGCTGTTTGTGGTGGAATAATGAGACGCTGAAGGAAGCAAAAGGCCCCCGAGCAATCCATTGTCGGTGCTCAAATTGCTATGTTGCGACACTGACGGCTGAAGGGGTTCTGCGGACGTGGCATTCTGGAAAGAGACGTCTTGGAACGGTCTGCGCGAGTCGGGAAAACTCGTTTGCGAGCTGTTCCAGAGCGGGTTCTGTACTGGCGTGTTCAAGTATATCAGTTCAGGAGCAGGCGAAGTTTGGTAGCCGCGTTCGACGTAGGGGAAGTTCTGCATCATGTTCTGGGTGTATTCGGGCATCGATGTGAGCGGAGTGGGGTGCTGGATCTCTGGGGCATAAGTCAAAGAATCCTGATAGACCCCAAGGTAATGCTGCGGAATACTCAGACCGAGACCCAGGCCAAGATTGTGGCCAAGATCAAGGTCCGAGTAGGTGTTTTGCTCGGGCGTGTGCGGTATATGATGTCCCCCAATGCCCTGTTCCATGCCCTGTCCCATGCTTTGGCCAATGCCCTGGCCCATGCTTTGGCCCATGTCATGTTCAATGCTTCGGTTCATATTAAGACCAAAGCTCGGGATAATAGTATGGCCCAAGTTGTGGCCCAGGTGCTGACTCAATTGCGGCTCCAATCCGTAGTTCACATTGTAATTGGACTCTTGGCTCACGCCATGGTCATATCCCTGGGGTATACCCAGATACATTCCTTGGACCGGGTTCTGACCCACGTGTTGACCCACGTGTTGACCCACGTGTTGACCCACGTGTTGACCCACTTCCTGTGCCATATAAGACGAGACGCCGTTGTTCATGGATCCTGGAGCATCTACTGGAGACGGAGCGGAATACACCATTCCCAGGCCACGCAACAGTGCCTGGTCCATGGCCAAGCTACCGTATGGCATAGAGCCGGATCCCAAATTAGACCCCGCATTGGATCCTGTATCGGAGTGGGGGCCCGGAACTGGTGCCGAGTCGAGTACGGGGTACGTCTGGTGATGGAGCCAGTTTGAGTGCATTTCCAAGGACTCCCGTTCATGTTCCGTGAAGCTCGCATTTGGTGAGGCAAGCTGGTTGGATGAAGCAAGCCGGTTGGGCAATTCAATCTGGTTGGGCAATTCAATCTGGTTGGGCAATTCAATCTGGCTGGATGAGGCAGGCCGGTGGGGATCCTGGTTTGAGCCGCCAGAGTCCAGCGGCACACGGCCCCCTGAGCCCGAGCTTGTGAGCCGATGCAAGGCCACCATCAGCGCGTTCAACGACTGTGGCGTCAGGGCCGAGGGCTCAAGTGGCCCAGACTCGGGAAGCCCATAGAAGCCACGTTGCATGTTTTCAGGAGGCGGCGACGGCGATATCAGCCCGTCTGCACGGGAAAGAAACGGTTTTTTCCGGCCCGAGGACCGTGGCAAGGCGCAGGCGTGGCCTGCAAACTGAATACTGGCCTGGTGCTCCGACAACTTCTGGGGCACGTACTCTGAGTTGCGATATGAGCGCGCCACTTCGGCTGCATTGAAGAGCGGCACGTAGCGGGCCAAGACATCACGGAATGCACTTTTCCACAGAGTGTCGAGCCCTTGCAAGATGTCCAATTCGCGGCGGAGCTCGGGTTCCCAGTCGGGCCGGAGATCAAAGATCTTTTGCATAGCTTGGGTGCCTGACTTGGACAAGGTTCCGTCACGAGAAAACATCTCGAATGCTGGGGCGGAGGCTGAGGTAGAGACTGAGTTAGGGGCGGAGTTAGGGACTGGGTTGGGGGCTGAGTTAGGCGCGGAGTTAGGGACTGGGTTTGAGACGGAATTTGAGATGGAATTCGAGGCTGGGTTTGAGGCTGAGTTTGATCCCAAAGTTGATCCAGAAGTCAAGGCCAAACTCGATGCTGATGATGGGCCAGTTGCAAGAATATCGTCATTCCCGCCCAGTGTCTGGCCCACAGCCTGGCCCAGGGTGTGGCCCAGGGTGTGGCCGGCCTGGTGCACCAAGGAACGGAGCTGAGAGACCACAGAAACCAATGATTTCTTCTCGGCAACGAGCCCCTTGAGCGTTTCCTCGGCCTTGGCCGTGTTCTGCTTGATCTCAGCGGTCTCACGCCTTAGCGACTTTCTCGCCAGCGCCGCACGGGCCTTTTCCAGTTCCGCCGTGTGCATGACCTGGCTTTGCTTCTCCTTGAGCTTCGCCACACGTGAGCGGAGCTCCGCCAACTTGCTCAGGTGGATGTTGCGGGCATTCTGAAGCGTCTTCAAGTGCTTCGAGAGCTTGAGCTTTGTGAACGTGAGCAGGTCCTTCTGTCTCTCCAAGTCCTTGAGGTCAGAGTCCTTTTTCGCACGGAAATCGGTGTTTTCGCCCACTTTTTTGCGGAGCGTGTCGAGCTGGGCCCGGAGCCGCTGCTCCTCCTCGTTCTGGGCCCGCGCCTGGGCCTCGTGGTCCTTTGTGGTCCGCACAAGCTCGTTCTGCATGATGGCCAAGTACTCGGCAAGCAAGCGCTCGTCAGCGACGCTGGAAATGTCCATGGCCAGGATCTCCGCGGGCGTGGCCAGCGGCGGCGATGCGAGGGCCGCCCGTGACAACGCCCGCACCTTGGCGAGCGCCACAGGTTGCCCCTGGGCCACAATGGCGGCCCCTGAAATGCCCCCGGCAGTGTGGATGTAGACGGGTGCCAGTTGCGACACGAAGTTGCTCACTGTGTTCACGGCGAGCACCTGGATGCTGTAGAGGGAGTCGGGCCAAAGGTTGCTCAAGCGCACCAGGGCCCGGGCCAAGGACCCGACGTCCTTGCCGTTGACTATGACCGCGTAAAACATGTTTTCATCCTGGCTGGCCGGCTCGGCCCAGTGGAACGTCACGTGGGAGGTTCCCAACAGCTCCACACACACCACGGGCGGCAGCGGGATCTCGACGTTGAGCTGGCGCACCAACCTGTCGGCCGGGGTCTGGAGGAGCCGGTATATCCGGAGCAAAAGCCAGCATACCGAGGGCACTACGGTGAGAAGCACCTCGATCATGGCTGGCGATGCGAAAACGGGAAAAAGAGTTGGAAAATGGGGAAATGCCAGAAGGGAAGGACTGAGGTGGGCACGTGCGAGACCAGGGTGTGGTTGTGGTTGGCCACGGGTATTGGTGTGGCTTGTTCCAGCGTGGTCAAACGTGTTCAAACGTGTTTGAAGCGTGTTTAGAGCGTGTTCACAGCGTACTGTAAGCTTTTCTCACCGGGTGCGTATTTCCACGGTGTGGGCTCGATGACAGATGAGATGTTTGCGGCAAACCGGCACCTGACATTTTTTTGGCGCCAATGCTTCAGGGCCTGGGGCCTAGGGCCTAGGGCCAAAGGCGCGGGAAAAAGAACTGGGTGAGGAGGAAAAGCGGACTGGGCGAGGAAAGAGGACTGAGATATAGAGGGCAGAGAAAAAGAGAACAATATATAGTATATATCGTCAACTTCCCACACAGAGTGTTCGTATGAGTGGATCTATCTCAGGGGCTATTCGAGAGAATGGGGATCGGCAAATCGTCATAAAATCCCTGGTAACTTCCCGTTTTTCCTTGGGTATGTGCATCTGGCTTGCTGGCTTATTGTCTTTATATTTGGACAATGGCTCGGCTCGGAGAATGTCGGCCCAGGAATGCAGGCGAGTGCTCTGGGGCCGCGTCTAGGGCGGGGGTTTTTTTAGGGCCTGGCCCCAGTGTCTGAGTCATTCTTTGCAGCGATATTCCGGAGGCCACCCCTGCAAAGCACAAGATCATGACTCGGGTGAAAAAAATTTAGACAAGGGACCGGATCTGAATTTTGTCTATTACTATATCTTACTCCCCTCGTTAATTTTATTGTTTTTCGTCATTCCGTTTTGTGTCTCAAATTATCTCATTGTGCCTTATTGTAACTCATTGTGCTTTATTGTGCACTAAGAAAAGTCCTGGATTCCGACAGGGCAAAACAGCACCATCCGGCCCGAGCTCACTGAGCATTACAGTTCATGTTGCCCGATTCGGCCGTATCATGGCAATACTACGAATCACTACACGAAAGACGATTTTCTCTCCGTTGTTCTGATAACGGGTCCATAAGCCAAAAGAAAAAAAAAAAAAAATAGAAGAAAAAAATAGACGAAGAATACTGTAATCCACAACCTCGTGCGTAATAAATGGTATATTAACTTTTGGTTTTATTTTTTAGCTTTCATGACTTCTGATATTTCTTTATACATTTATACTATACAATATGTTTTAACACTTATGATTATATTCTCAATTATATTAGCTTCAAGTGAATATATAAACAGCCCTATATCTAAATGATCTCCATTGCGCTAACCTGTAATTTTTGTAATAGTTTTATCTTGAATTTGCCCTAACTCTGACAAACTTTCTTCATACTTGTCGTGCTTGTAAAGTTAAAGCAAAGTGCCCCTGTGGTAGTAAAAAATTATTACAGATAGATTAGAACATACACCCACCTACCTACGCATCGTATCGGAGTCAATTTAAATGCTAGCGCAACA
>JAKTUN010000364.1:0-12758 GCA_030556725.1 Metschnikowia viticola | reverse complement strand
ATCATTAGTGTAATAGAGTGATGCCGCAATTAAAAGACAAGTGTTAGCTGCACAGTTGACCGCAAGAGAGCCTCAAGGCATGAGTTTTTGAGACTTGATTGAAAAGGTCGATTGAAAAAACCTCGATTTTTTTTCGACAACACAACACACACGTATTGCAATGATATTCAGGAAAACACTATCCATAGAAAACTTTCATATGTTTTAAATATAATCCAAGTCAAATGTATACATGTATCTTGCAGATTTTGAGCTTCTCTTTTAAAAAGCACCCATCTCAAGAAAGCGCCTTAATCAACAAAGATCTTTCTATCTTGTTTGAGACCGAATACTATTCGAACCAAGATGCTGAAGCCTCACTTCTTCTCCTCACGATCATCCTTTCTTCTACCGGACATCTAAGACATCTAAGACATTCAAAGACCATCAGCTCGTCTAACCACCCAGCATTTCTCTCACCGTTCAATTTACTCGTTATAATGGTACACCAAGTAGTTTGGCAAGCCAAACACCTCGTATCCGAGTCTCTTGGCCATCTTGGCGAACCCCTCTGTCTCGATCAAATGGTAGAATGGGAACGAGGGGAACATGGCGCCATCTCTGTGCACGTCGGCATTGACCAACACGGCGCCTCCTCCAACTCCGTCCAAGGGCATTTCCACATCCACGCCGCCTTTGTCGTCGTAGAAATGCGCCATCAACGGCCTGTAAGTTGCGATTTCACTGTAGCCCTCGACAATGATCTCGTCGTCGCCCATTTCACTGGCCAACCGGAGGCCTTCTTCGGACTCTACCCAGTTATTGAAGTCGTAGGGCCGGATCGCTGGCTTGCCCTCTTTCGTGTATCTCTGGTAGACGTTTGCACTGAGCACGGGCTTGTTGTGTGTAATCAAGTCCTCGAGAATCGTGGGCGGCGTCTCGACGATATCGGCGTCCAACCAAAACACCCACAGGGTAGAGGGCGCAATGGTTGTAAACACCAAGGAGTTTCTGGCCAAGGCCATCATCGAACGGCGCTCTTTTTGCACCAGCAACGCGTGTCTGTCCTTTTCTGTCTGTGAATCCAAAGACGGCGTGTCTTGTCTCAACAAAGTGATTTTCTTGAACCGTTTAGCGCCCAGCTGGGTCGCCTTGACGTGCTTCTCCAACAGCTTCATGGCGTTGTCGCCGTCCGCGGTTCTGGGGAAAATGAATCCCAAAGAGATCTGTTTGTGGTCGTACGTGAGCTTGTTCAAGTTCTCCCAGTAGGCGGGCAAAAACTTCGACATGGGAGTCAAGATCAACACTTCCCCAGCATGTGCCTTGTCCTTCGAGGCCGAGTTTAGCTTGTTCAAGTCGTAGTGCGAGATGTGATTTTTTGGCAAGTTTCTCAAAATGGCCGAGTCCTTGTTGCCCAGAGAAAACCAGCCCGTGCTCTTCTTGTCGTACGAGTATTTGTTCTTTTGCGAGGAGTGCAATTTGGGTGCCGCCGACGACGAAAACACGAGCCAGTACAACGCGAAAAAGAACGCCGCAGCGCCCACAAGCACAATCGGTTTCCTTCGTATGCTACGGATCACCTGGCTCTTCGTGTACATTGTGGAAATCCAAAGATCAAGATCCAGATAGATTGGGTGTCAGGTTAGGATGGAGTGTTTTCGAGTGTTTTCGCGCGCGCGGTGTCTGCCCTGGCCAGGTCCACTAGCGTGTGCTTGTGTGCAGGACAGAGAATGATGGCAGACCCGAGCTGGGGGTTCTTTTTGTGAGTACGTGGCTTAAGTTTGAGTGATGAGAATACGCAAGGTTTTGTGGTCAGGCTAGAATCTGAGAGGTATTCCTTTGTATGTTTCTCTTGGTTTATTTCTTCGAAAACTTGTGAACTCGTGAACTTGTGTGGTTTTGATGCGGCTCTCACTTTCTGCCGAGTCTCTCTTTAGATCCACGTCACCTTCCTAGCGCGACTCCCCTGTGCTTCCCACCGCTTTCTGTATTGCAATGGCTCTATGCAAATTGAGAGGAACGAGGAAAGTGCGATGAGTTTTGATTGGTAGCACATATGACTCCATGACTCTTTTGAGTGTCTTTTTGTCAAAAAGTCCCGCATTTCAGCTTTGTTTGAGTTCAACTGACGGATCGATATATTGAAAGACTTATGCATTTTTGCCAGCATATGACCTCAGCTGGAAGCTGAACATAGGGGATTGTTCAACAAGATAAACAGCAGGTTCCGCAGCAGGCTCTGTTTGAGAATGGAGTCTTACAAATCTTGGTGGTGGATGATCTTCGATATCAAACCCAAGATGTCAAATAATATGAATCTAGTTAAACTTGAATTTTTTACTCAACAAATATTCGAGACGGATACTTGAACCCTTTTAGTGTATCAAGATTAATATCCATGACTTTCCTTTAATAGATAGTTCATTGTTCCATTAGACGATAAACCATGCGTCACTCTCAAAGAGGAAAGCATACCCAAACAAAGAATGAAACCGAGGGTGAAGTGAGAAGTCCAGACTCATGATCGTGTGTATCTCAATACGAACCTTCAACTTCAAAAAGCTTCAACTCTGTTTTCATCATGAGAAAAGTAAATGACAGTTCATATCAGGTGAAATAATGCATGTGAGTCTGATGAATGAGTCAGAGATTTATAGCTTGGGTGTGCTTTGTCGGTAATGAAATATTGTGTCACAATACTTCAAATGCGGCTTTCTGGATTAAATGAAATTCAAGCATAAAATTGATTGTTTAACTCTCTGTATCAAGCTCTCGTCAAAGGGGCTATTGTGTAGAATCACAAAACGTCACTTTGTATCCTCAAACAAAGTAATTGGAATGACACCAAAGTTTTCCATCTGGCCCTCCGTTTTAAACAATCAACGGCAAACGTATGATGTCCTAGACTTTCATCAGTCAGACGATCAATGGTCAAAAATCCTTACCTAATCGTCTTTACCTAAACGTTCTAAACTTGACATCCTTGACTTGATGTCCTTAACTTGATGTCCTTACCTACTCAGACTTCGAGAATTTCCATCAGTCATTCTAAGATCTCTGTACAAAGAAAGTCTTTAGGTCATGACGCAATCAGCGCCTACTGAACTTTATTCGGTCTACTATTAATGTACAGAATTAAAATATTGTCTTTTGATGCCTGCATTTCGTTAAGATTATGATATGCTGTTCTGATTAGTGTTCCAGGGAGTTGAAAAGTTCAAAGGCGTGTTGTATCACTAAACGAAACCACAATTCATCGTTGGGAGAATCAAGAAAGTGTTGGGTCAATTGTTTGACAAGTTCGTATGTACCTGGGACAGTTCTGCAACGTATGAACAGATACTTCAGTCTCTCTAATCAAGGTTGAACAAGTGGCGACGCTAAAGATCAACCCAAACACATTTTACCTACTACATCGAAGCACATAACCTGTGACACGGATTTTTAAAAAAAGTGTTGAATTACATTCGTGTATCTCGTTTGCGGCTAGGCAGCAGTCCTCATCGTACGCATAGCGCTTACTTGAAAACCTTACCGTCAGCGATCTCAATCTTCTCGCCGTTGACCTCAACAGGCTCGTCCCAAGCAAGCATGTTGTCGACAAACTTTCTGACCTTCTCGTCAGAACCGTCGATCTTGGTGTAAGAATAAGACTCCCAGTCTGGGGCAACGTCGAAAGCTGGGGCGAAGTCCTGGCCTCTGACCAAAAAGAAACCGGTGATACCGTTGTTGTTGTTCTCACCGTAGACAACCAAACAACCGAACATGTACTTGGTGGAAGCAGACAATCTGTTGAAGAAACCACCAACCAAGTTGTTGGACATGAAGGTCAAGGTCAACTCGTCGTTGTACTTGTAGTCGACCTTGTACAAAGACCACTCGGATGGGTCGTACATGTTCTTCCAGAACCATGGGATGGCGGTCTCTCTGGTCTCTTCGTTGGAGTAGACTCTCTTCCACTCGTCAAGAGCTTGCTTAGGCTTACCCAACAACTCCAATGGATGCTTTGGCTTAGGGGCCTCAGCTGGGGCGGCCTCGGCTGGAGCAGCCTCCTTCTTTGGAGCCTCCTTCTTTGGGGCTGGGGCAGCGGCTGGCTTCTTCTCCTTCTTTGGTGGGGTGAACTCGACTGGCTTGGCAATCAACTCAACCTCAGCGAACACAGTCTTGAACAATGGCTGGGCGCTCACGGTCTTGAACCATCTGGTGATAGATGGGTTTTGCTTTCTCCACTCAGCACCGAACAAGAAGTTGAAACCTCTGACAAATTGGAAGGCAGCAAAGTAGTCGGCGAAAGTCAATCTCTCGCCAACAAGGAAAGTGTACTTGGACAATCTGTCCTCGTAGATGCTGGTGACCTTGTCCAAGATGGCCTTGTTGTCGTCAACCTGTCTTTTGTTGAAAGGCTCCTGTCCAGTCAATGGTCTGAAAACCTTGGCGGCAGTAGGCAAGAACTCGGTGTTGGTCAAAGACAACCACTTGAAGATCTCGGCGTACTCGGTGTTGTTCTTGCCCCACAACTTGTGGTCCTCGACGAGGGAGAGCACTGACATGTTAGTATAAATTACAACACTTGGAGTGTGCCACGTGACCTGGCGCGTAATGATTTCAGAGTAGAAATTCTCGACATTATG
The DNA here is from genome assembly GCA_030556725.1 of Metschnikowia viticola. Lineage (NCBI taxonomy): Eukaryota > Fungi > Ascomycota > Pichiomycetes > Serinales > Metschnikowiaceae > Metschnikowia > Metschnikowia viticola. Next base: position 8,148 of record JAKTUN010000364.1, on the reverse strand, counting down.
TGTTAAGACAGGGATAACTGTAATAATAAAAAGGTTTCTCATCATTTCAAACGCGCCGGGGTCAATCGGGCAAATCGGCAGATGCTTCAATAAAGCGTTATATGAATTGTAACATACAGTAAACAGAGATGGCAATGACCTCAGTCAATTTAACACCCTTTGGCCCAATGAAAGCTGGGACCTTGGCCAATGGAAAGCTCTTCTTGTAAGCAGCAGAGGAAGCTGGGTCGACAATCTCGACATCCAACTTGAAGTGCTTGACCAAAGCAGTTGGAATAACTCCTCTGATTTTGGAGTCGGCGAAAAGGGTACCTTGAGACATTGTGAATAAAGATGAGTTTGGGAAGGGAGAGGTTCCCAGAAAATTTTCCGTTAATTTTATGACTAGGTTTTTTCGGTCACGTGCACAGATGCGCGCACCACCACTGTCTACGATGCGGGTAACCCTTAAAAGATGAGGGCGCTTCCAGGGCAGCCATGGTCAATAGAGATCAAACATTATACACATGTTCGCTCTGATACATCGGAATATACTCTGTAATGGTGCGACCGAGATATTGATTTTTCATTTTGTTTAAACAAAGTCTTTTTTGTTTGTCAAGTTTCTGATGCACTTTTTAAAATGTCCTCCTAAGAACGTGTAGTAAAGGGCTCGATCAAACAGGTGGAGTAGGGTTTCGCGGCAAATGACATACTTAAAAGGACGAAGCAGTTGATTGGTAACTTGATCCAGCCGAGTGGCGGAAAGCAATAAGCAAAGCCGAGAATGAAAAGGATGGCTAAAAATCTGGCTTTACAGGCTTTTCTAGCTCCCTAAGCCCTTGTAGTCGATTCTGAGGTTGTCGAAGATCAGACTTAAATACTTGCTCGATTTGTGGCTTCACATCCGAGAAGCAATTCTGGTTGCTTCTGACTTGATTGTTCGATTAGGCTTCGCAATTATGCAATTGCATTTCTTTCTAGACAGAGTTACAGCCCGACCTCGCTATTCAAGGCGTCATGAGCCTTTGGATTCTTGGGTGGTTAACCATTCCAAGAAATTTAAGCCCTTGATCCATTCTGCTTTTGGGTAGAGCTTTCAAAGCAAGTCATTTTATCTACGATGGATTCATTTGATTGGAGGTCTGAAACTTTAAAGAGGATTGTGAAAAGTGCTCATCACCTCCTATGAATTGTACCTAGTGTCGAACTCGGGTCGCCTCACGCCGTCATCATCGAGAAGCACCCCCTCTTGGCACGCTTTTGTTGACACGAAAATAAATTCTTCATCGACCCGTTGGGTGCTTTTGTGATTCTAAGCGTAACCTTTGACTTCCCAATTCCAAAAATGTAGACTTTGTGGACAGTAGAGATGAGCCTGTTCAAATTTTTCAACTTGTCTTGAGACGTGTGGTTGGCGCCAACATTTCTCTTAGATCCAAGGAGTTGGCAGAGTTAAGCTCCTGCGATCAATATTTGAAGGAGGTGATTTCCGAGGATATTTTGAGCTGGCCAAATTCGCAATGAGGTCCGAATACTGAAGCTCACTACTTCCCCTGGTCCGGAATGGTATGCTGGGCTTTGATACGATGAGTTTTTCAAAGGCTGGATATTTCAAGGCTTTGGTTTCCTTCTCGATCAAACCGTCCAACCCAAGTGATCCAGATTCCTCCATTCCCTCGAAGCAACACACCAAACCAATTAGAAGCTCCAAGCCCAATTTGTTATGCGCCTCAATCACATTGAGCCAGCCCAAAACCGATCCCTTATCATCGGTCTTGCAGAACATTGATCGCGACATATCGGGCACATGCCTTACTCTTCCAAAGTCTTGGGCCAAGGCTAAAAAAAAAGCAGGAATTCTCCGCGGCAAAGTAACAATTGCAGTTTTTTCTTAACCGAATTGTCTCAGTATTGCAAATGAGCAACGTTTAAGTCCAGTGATGGCCCCGCATTCAATGGGGTCGAAAATACCTCGCCCTGAAGGTTGTCACGTTTAGGACGCCCCCTGATGCCCTATAGTCGAATCCATGTTGCACTTAGATGTAGAGATCGTGTTCTAAACAAGTGACTCAGTACCCTCGTCTGCTTAAATCGCTTCCCGATTTATGTCCTTTGATCAAATTTTAGATCATGTCTGATTCATAGTTGCAAAACTCGTTACATTTGAGATCATGATGCGAGCAAATTAGTCCTCATCAGTAGCAAGACGCGACTCTACTTTTGAACAATGAGAAGATTTCCGCACAATTTTTCGGTGAAGGCACCGACTACATCATTTGCACCGAGAGCCACTGCAGTTTTCACTGAAACACATTCCCTCAAATTCCCAACATTCCGCACCTACTTTCCACGGATCCAATAATATACTAATTTGACTCGGCACGTACACAAATATGATTCGTGAGTTTCGGCTTTTTGATGCGGGATTAGAGGCTATCGGGACAGTATCGCAGATACATGCGGGGTTTTGCAACGTGGTTAGTATTCCGTATCTGGTTCATGAGTTGTTTTTCTTGCGAAACGCCTCAAAACAATATGGCGAACTGCAAGGCGTGGCGCAATTGCCGCAACGATTTAGCAAGGCTACATCTCAGGAATGAAAAAAAATCATCTTCGCATGCACACGAATTAAGATTGCTGACCAAAATATAAAGCGGAAAAAAAAACACGGACCGTTAATTGCTCAGGTTCGTTGACCAATTGCATAGTTTACACAAAAGGGGGGAATATGTCCGAACCCAATAACAATTATCACAGGATGGATTATGAGAACATGCATGCGCGGGATCCCATAGACAGAACTTTTACGATATACAAGAATGCCACCTGCCGCTCTACACAGTCCTCTACGCCAAGTGTGGCAACCCCGGAGACGGTTTTTCTTGCTAGGAATAGCAAAGAAGAGAAATTCTTTTTCAAAGCATCATGCGCCCTTCTTAAAAGTGCTTCCATATTAGATATGTGCTTCGTATTTCAAAAGGGTAATTTGCCACCCCCTGAACCAGTGAGCAATGTCGCATGCGTGATATCATAAGAGCCGTTGTCGTCCTGCGGAGCACGCGAACCTTATTTTTTTATTCATGCTTTTTTAACCTTTCGGCCTCGGAATCCCGGCACGCTCGCCCAAGAGTATAGCTCTATGCAGTCTCACATTGGCATGTACGTCATGAGTCGAGTGTTTGATCAATCAGCTGCCAGCAATAATCCCTGTCTCTTTGCCTTTACTTGGGCCTAAACAAACAAGCAATTAAGCCTCAGGCACAAACCATCTCTGCAAGCCTACGTAATTCGTCAAAAAACAGTAAAGTTCGCCAGCTGGTCGTAAAATTTGGTTTTAAAGCTGAACCAGAAACATATGTTGCGTGCACAGTCAAATCATATGACAGATGCTGGAGGATTTATACATAGGAACATTTACATATAGTAGCGACTGCCGGCTGGGCCATGATGAAGTTTTGACTTAACTACCAGTATTTACATTTTGCGTGGACCTCGCCACAGTGTCCATACCCCCTATTTGGGTGGACCTGTCGTTTCACATTTTTGAGAAGCCGGTATGTATTACTTGATCGCGCGAGGACTGCATCACGAGGTGCGTCTGCTGCGTAAAGGTGCAGTATGATTGTTTTCCCCGATCCGGAACAGGAGACACCGATCCCGCCTCGTGTCCCTTTCACGAAAGCCTGGCCTTTGGCTTCCCGGCATTCGACCAGTCGAAGTACTGGGTCCATTTCGCCTTTGTCTCCTTTGCCATCGCAGAATTGTGTATTTTTCTGAATATGTTTGTGATCAGCTTGGCAGCTTCGACGCGCATCTGTGAGTCACCTGAGGTGGTTTGGTTGTATGCACTAAGAATGCTCAATGCTAAGCATCTTGAATTAGGGATGAGCGCCGTCGAATCCTCAGAAAATGGCGACTCTGTTTCTGACTGTGGCTCCAGGTCCAGTTCAAGCGAACCAGGCGGTCCCATGGCCTCAGACCGTAGCTGATAATCACGTAGCACCAAATCCCAGAACTGCGCCCGAAGTTTTTTCGAATCGGAAATAGACAGGCCCAGAGACACGTCAAAGTTGTTGTAGTTGCTGCACAAAAGAGCAACTTCGGATTCGGTGAGCCTGAAAAAATCCCAAAGATCATGATGTCTAGCCAAAGAGTAGGAGATTTCAAGAGACGAGAACCCGTCTTTTTCGGTCGGTGCTGTGCTCCCGAGCCCTGCGCCGATTTTGAGAAAAGTTTTCTTAAGGAAAAATCGCAATATGACAATTGCCTGGAATGATGCTATGGTGAAAACTGTTGAGCTGAGCCGCTTGATAGTTGAAGCTGGCACGCGGTTATATTTGTCCGTGAGCTGATGTATTAATTTTCCTTGATTGGCCAATATCATGATGAGTCTTTCCTCGATGGCCTCAATGGGGTATTCTGATTGGGTGACCTGAATCAACACAGCTTGGAGGACAAGAACAACCGAAATAACGATTTTCTCGAACTCCTGGAACGTCGAATACACTACTTCTCGGTCGCTAAAATCGTTCCATCGCTCCATCTGCAATTGGCACATCTGTATGATCCGGTCAGCGGATGAATGCACGTCGCACAACAACAAGCAACGAAGAAGGAATTTGTCGTCGTGGCCCAATTTGGTGATGCTGATATCGGATGCTTGGTAAAGCCGTACACAGTAGCTTGGGACACATGATTCCCAGATCCGTAGGTCGTTGAATAGATCCAAGAGCCAGAAATATTTTTGCTGGTGAATCAAGCTTATAAATCCCTCAGCATCCTCGGGCAACATCGAAAATTCCGGGGCAGTCGCCGCCGCAAACAGGAGTCGTCTTTCAGATGGGCCCATGGACTCTTCAAAAGCCTTGAGATTGAAATCTGCATGCATCACGCCTCCAAGCTGCTTATCGTGGAGCTCGGGGTTCATCAAGATCCGCTTGATGTCGTCGTTTTCTTGAATTCTGTTGTACATCATGCTGGACGAGTTGAAATCGGTGCTCTGTCCCGAATAGAGCCAAGTGTCGAAAAATTGAGACAAGTCTTCCGGTTGTAGATCTAGCTCGTGTTCTCTAGGGTTGGCTGACAAGAGCTGGACGTCAGGAGGATGAGACGTGCTGCACAGCAAGTCGCTTTGCAATATCTGCCTTGCTTCCGCCAAGTCGCTGCCGGTATGTAGATGACGGTACGGCTTGTAGCCATGGTAGCCATCTTTGTAGAGTTTCGCGATGGCAATAGACTGATCTATGATCTTGTAGTAGCCAGGAACAAGCAAGTTCCAGAGCCCAGCTGGCTTCGGATCATATGTCGAATAATGTGTGAAGTTCAAGCGGATCCCCCGAATGCAACGGCGCTTGGAGTTGATGCAGTTTTGGCATACGGGAAGCTGCTCGTCGCATTTCATGTGGCGATCACGGCATGTAAAGCATCCCGAGCGTGTACGGGATTTCTTCACTTTCTGACCCGGCTTCACTGATCTTTTGGCCATGCAAAGTAGAAGCGGAGGGAATGGTCTATGAGTCTTTCGAGATCTTCAACGAGCACTAGAGTCCGCGAGTTAAACAATGCTTTGCGTTCTGAGTGCCTCAAGGTTGTGCGCTTTTCGTCGTGGATTGAATCAACTGACAAAAAAGCCAGGGTCTGGGTGATCCAAGAAAATTTCAATGCGTTGTGATTGCGAGAAGGTGCGAAATAGCCCATAAACCACGAACGAGTTCAGGAATCTGTGCATGAAGCAGATCACTCTGTCCGCACTCTTCAGGGATGGAAACCACTCAATGACTGCCGCAGTGCGTTGAGTTTGCGATGCCACTTACTCAAGCGATGAGAAGGAATAAACGAGAACGATTTTCGATTGGACAGGACGCGTGGCGTTTCAGCAAGAATAGGTTGAAGTGTGGGATCAAAGTATGAAATTATGTGGGACGAGCAGCTCCACGCGGTCAGATGAGTGTCTATAAATGAGGGAATATCGAGCCGTGACGCGAGCGCACAGATGAAAGGACGCTACTCTCGAGCGACAGCTGTGCATTGAGACGTGCAATTGAAGTTGCCGGCGTATATGCACGACGCAACCACCGCGATAATCTGATATTGCCACAACCCGGACCAACGCTGTTCCTGTGTCTGCCAAGGAGTGTGCTTTGTTGCAAAAGGCAGACGCGTATATACATGCCGTGCGTCATGCACCAGCGCATTGTTTGCGCGTGGCCTGCAACCGGCGCCTCGCGACTCAAATTTTTGACCTGCAATTATGCGAAAGCCAAGCATTTTTGCAATGGTTTGTTGTGTAGATTGTTAATGTGTGGAGTTCTTGTATAGACAAAAAAAAATGGCATGATATTAGCTGACATCTAAAATTCAGTATACTGTTGATTCGCGTAAGGGGTTGACTAGACGTCAGTCGCATTGCTCATTTCCACGGATGCGCTCGGATACATGCAAGTGACATTAGATAAAGGGTCGGTTGGAAAATGCCATGCGAGACTACTCTCCTTAAACTCCTCGCTCCTACTGATTACCGGGGAGCCTGGGCGGGGTCGAGGCAGCGACATGCATGACTTCAGTCCCCAGGAGTTAATTCCGGGTACAAGCATATCTACTATGTAGAACGGCTGTATTGTTCATTGATGAGGAAGATGAAAACGATTGCACAAAGTCACGGGGTCAGCAAGTTTAGCCACTAATGCATACCGCAACTGGAATTTGAAGAAAATCGTGAGATTTCTTGTTTCAAACATGCACGCTTAAGGTCATCAAGTGCCTTATGTGATTTGTTGGAAGTACTCGCTCATATCCCTTTTGCAGTCGCAGTCGGTGACACCTAGCTTGAAATTAAAAGTCAAAGCAAATCGCGAAGAAATCCCTCAATCTTCGCTGATTCAGACTCTTTTAATTGACGCCCTCATTCCCACGTAGTCATTTATCGGAGTAGTCTTTTCGCGTTACCCAGATCAGGATCACAGTGCAAAACAAGAAGATGTACATCGCCCCTAGTCCCAACTGATCCACCAAAAGCGGAAACAATGAAACAACAAGGATGTTCATGACCCAGCCACAAATGACTGAGCAGCTCAATATCCTTTCGTCTGCCTGTGAAATTTCCATGCTCAAAACAGCAGTGCATGGCCCCCAAGTCATGGCAAAAACAAGTAAAAATAGGCACGAGGTCACGAGCATTCCGGCGCCCAAAAAAGGCGTGCCTGTGTTTGACGTGATGGACCCCATCGACGCAAATGTAAATAATAGAAGGCACAAATTGATCAGCCCATAAAATAAAGGTATACGGGCCCCCCTCAGGCGCACCAAGAAACAGGATGCTATTGTTCCGGTAAGGTTGCATATACTGAGAAGCAATCCCGAAAATTTTACGGGGCTTTTCACGAGCATGAGTTGATCAAACATCGCTTTCCCGAAATAAAAGAAATAGTTTGCCCCGGTCGTTTGTTGAAGAATCAGAAGGAAACAGCACATCATCAATCGCCCTCTGCTTATCTTTTTCTCTTCCAAGTGCCCATCTTTCTCCGAATTATTGAATTTCAAGACATGTAATGCATGTACCCAATTGTCGCCTTTATCCCAGTCGTATAATAATTTGGTGAGAGTGTCACGGAATTTCTTGGGGTCGGAAAAGACTCGTGCTTCCCGTGGGGATTCTGGTAAATGCAACAGACAAACCAAAGCGAGAATTGGCATTGCCGTGGAGATTATGCAAAAAATGAGCTCGGAGAATCTTCCCGTGTAAGCAAACAAGCAATTGCCAAGAAACACAAAGCAGCTCACCACTATTTGAAAAAGTGCTAAGAAACTTACTCCGTTTTTCGAAAACGTGCACAAATGGCTGATGAAAACTGGGCCGACCACACACAGAGCGCCAGCACTGATTCCTTGAAACACGCGTCCGATCGAGTAGAGATAGATACTGCTACGGCCTTCGGCTAGGCCGCAGAAAGAAAGCACTGCCCCAAATAAAAAAACAAGGAGACAGGCCCTAAAAGCTGACAAATGCCCCAACTTGCGTGTGGGCTTAGCTGCAAATATAATGACACAGCCACAGATGCACCCAAGGTTGAATGAAGAAATCAAGACCCCAATGACCCGCGCGGACACCCCAAGCCTTGCTCTGAAAGAGGGAAGATCCATGAGATTACCCGTAGTGCCCAAGTCCCA
>JAKTUN010000361.1:0-12870 GCA_030556725.1 Metschnikowia viticola | reverse complement strand
CTGGAGGTTCTGAAACCAACGTCCATCCTGGCTTATTGAACACCCCAAATTCAATAGACTACAAAAGGGAGGGGCCAGACGAGGAATCCGACCGAGCTTTAACACTTCTCGCGTCTTGGGCGCTCGGGAAGCAGCTGGAATGCTTGGCTGATATGACTATCTCTTCTGATCCGAGAAAACTTCAATTTGCAACTGCCTTTTGGCTTTAAGCAACAGGAAGAATGTCACTTACTAATGTAACAAAGCGCTCGTTTTATATTGTTTGGTTTCTCCCTTTCTATTTGAATGAAATCAGTCCCTGTATTTGTCTTGCGCACAGGCAAAATCCCTTCACGGGAAGCTCACTTGATTCAGGACTCCCGCTTTCAAAACTGGATCACATGTTCCGCTTGTAGTCTGCAGCTTTTGACGAAGTTTGCGTTATAATCGGAAATATTGGAAAACAACTGAAATATGAAAACGTCGTCTGTCGAAAGCTGGATCTGGCACAAGCTACATTTCAGATTCTATCACTATAAACAGCATTGCTGAAATATCTTGGTGTTGGGGCCGCATGAGGTCACACTTGTCATTAGCAGACACAACTTACAATGAGGGATAATTAATCTGGCTACGAACGGCATCCTCAGGAACTAGAAGACTGAAATTCCTTGATCTTCCAGTGCTCTATTCTGTCGTTCTACAGTATACGGTGAAGTGAGCTCCAGTTCTCTAGATTGAAGAGCCAGAGGTCTTGACGATCTGAAAAGTCAGTCTTAAGTCTTTGCTATATAATTAAACCCTCAATGCCTCGAGCCACGTAACATGATATCCACACTCATTTCATAGCAAGAGTGTCGTCAATATTCTTTCACACTCTTTCAGAATCTCACTGAGTCCCTAAATGACAACAGTTTTGCTGCTCTTGCAAGATATTCATAAAACTGTGCGATCTCGCCTTGTCGTCTCGAGATCACTGCCAAGTAAAATTTCTCATGGATGTGGTTATGCGATGACATGTCGGTTCTCTGCTATCTTCCATGCCTTCTGACTCAAAGTACGGAATCAGGGGGAGCGAGAGCAGGAAACTAGAAAAAAAAAATCAGATTCATTGTAGAAGGTCACCTTGAGAGTTGAGCTCATGAATGTAGACCCTGTCTAGTATGCTAAACCCGAGCCTAAAAATCAAAGCTATACAACTCCTAACCGAGAGATCGTCTCGAAGAGGCAAATTCTTGTGAAACATTCCCTATATCAACCTGCATGCTATCCAAATACTGGCAGGGCCACTATGATTGGTGCTTCAAGTATGTGCCAAGAAAAAACTCTCATTTATCGTGATGTCCTAAAGATTTTTTCGGCCTCTTCGGCTTTTCGGCTTTTCGGCTAGCTTCTTGCAATATAGCAGCCCGCGCCCGAGGCACTGAGTGCAAGATGCGCCCGAACGCGCACAAGAGCAAGGATCGAGGGGATCTGCAAATTTATCGTGGGGCAATGGCAAATTTATATACAAGTAAACTGCGATCTGCCAGCATTCAGCCATGTGACATTCTCGATCGAGTTTCAGAAACCCCTGAAATAAACGCCAAGCTCAAGGTGCGGCTCATCGGCTTTCGTCAATCAATTGCTCTCTCTTGGACGGTAAGTTAGCGACACGCATCACTGGTAAAACCAATACCCACGTATCTTTCAGTACACCCATGCAGAGCCGCATGGCAATACTGCAGTTACCTTCTCCGAAAAGGGGCTTTTAAGATTTGACTCGAGCCGGATCCCGAGCCATGCGTCGAGCTGGCTCAGCGAAACCAGACTAGCCGGGCTTGATGATCCTTATTCCTCCTCTTTTCATGTACTGCTTGTACTGAAATTTTGACTTTTGCCCGCCTTTCAGATTACAGCAGCGAACTTAATTCAAGAGAGCCACAGCACGTGACCCCAACTCGGTCGCGCGCGCAGCTGCAAGCGCAAAGCACAAACGCTTACGCTGCATCTGAGGTACAAACATCGTGCTTGCGAACGGCGTCACATTGCTTTGTATGCCGGCAGTCGCAATTTGCGCGACGTCTCCTAAAGTTCTTAAAATAAACTCGATCATGGGCCCTTCGCTTAGGAAAAGAAAAATAGCCTAAACGTGCGCTAGACTAAGATATCTTCCAAGACAAACCTTTTGCCTTGTTGTACACTTTTGTCAGCTCCTTTTCATTAACCCCGGGGACATCATCTACATAGAGCCTTGGAGGTCAGGATATTTATAGGCCCGTTTTTTCTCGAGCTAACTTAGCATCTCAACATCAAGGCAATCTTTGCCTCTTATGGCTCAACAGACAATTTTTCACACATTGGGCCACATTATGCTTCCAATAGTGGCTCTCTTGTTTTTGATCACAGGCATAAGCGCCACTTCTGCCACCCCGCTGCCGACCAGTTTCGGTGAAAACTCTGGAAATGCGTCCTCCACACAACAAACGGGACCAGCGATGATCACAGTGCCCATTATGGGCGACGCCAGCCTGCAATACAACATCGTGCTTTCGGACCATGCAAATAATACGGTTGAGGTTCTGTTGGACTTTATGCAGCCGCATCTTTGGTTCATAAATGGAGAATCCATCTTGCAATGCTCGGCCATCGATCCGTACCTCAGCAGCTACAATTATACAAACTACCCAAGTTCGCTCACGGTTAGTGGCGAGACATATAACGCCGACGAGTGTTATCTTTACGGGGCATACACGCTCATGACAACCACGACGATAGTCAGCGACTCCAGCACGCGAACAGTGACGCAAACGGCCCTGGTTCCCACAACCTCTAGTCTCAACATTACGTATCCGTACGACTACTACGGCAGCGGGTACTTTGTGGAATCTAACTTCTCGCTTGCGCGAGTCGAGGGCGGGTCTGTGAAAAACGGCAGTTTGCCGCTCGACGGGCTCCTGTACCTTTTAGCAGACGACTCCAACGCATATCAAGGAGGCTTTGGCGTGGCCGGGCCCTCGCGGCAAGGCGGCGTTTTCGACTCGTTGAAGTCTAGCGACCTCATCTACGGCAATGGCTGGTCGGCATTTTTCTTTAACTCAAACAACTCCGAGGGGCTGGGCGGGTACTTGCTCTTGGGATCTGTCGACCAGAAATTATACCTGGGCGACTTCTATGCGTTCCCGCAGATCCCACACGAGGGATGGGGCGACAAAGACGCGATTCTTCCCATCTTGGCATTGGACAGCGTCGAGCTCGAGAACCTCGAAACCACAGAAATGGCGTCCTTGTACGAGGATGACCCCATTGGAGTAGTCCTCGACCCGACCCTCCTCTACTCGTACTTGCCACGTGACGTGGTGATCAACCTCGCGCTCCAAACAAATGCCTACTACACGTCTTTTTCAGATACCTGGATCGTGAACTGCTCAGCGGTGGACGACATCGATGCTGCGGTCAACTTCAACTTTGGCCCCTTGAAGGTTCAGGTCCCGCTCAGCTCGATCGTCCAGCCCAGCAATTACCTCAACTTGACCTATGCAGACGGACAGGAAGCGTGTATTTTCAATGTCAGACCCTCGGAAACCCTCGGGTACAACGCGTTTGGCGTCACGTTCTTGCACAATTTGTACGTGGCTATGGACAACGAGGGCGGCCAGGTGGCCTTGGCCAATGCCAACGCAGACCTCAAATCCCAGTCCCCTAGCCTGGCGTCTCAAACGAGCCAGAACAGTAGCACGGTCGGCTACATCAGGTCGGACTACATTCCGTTTGCCACAAATGCCACTGTTGCGAGCGACTTGACGTTCACTTTTGGCGCACAGAACTACTCGGCGGTGAATACCGACCCTGGGCTCATGACCAACGTGTTTGTCAGCTCGGGCCACGTCTACTTCTCGCTGCAACGTACCAGCAGAAGGTCTGCCTCAGGTAGCGCCAGTGCTGCAGATGCAAGATCCACATCTGGAGGAGCCGGCTCTCTCCACACGATTATGGGGAGGTCCAGCAACTCTGTGCTTTATTTGGTGTTGCTACTAGGCGGCGCCATGGGGATTATTCTTATGTAAAGAGTATTGAGACGGGAAGTAATGGAGCAGAAAGAATGAATGAAGCAGAAAGAAGAAATGGAGCATGGGAAATGCAAATGACACGGAATCACCAACGACTAAAATAAAACTGTATAGACATGAATGTTATGCACTTTGGGTTAATCTCGACTCGGTATGAACACCCGTGGATCATACTTCCTCCTAAATCCCGGGGGAAAGCAGCTTTATGTGTCTATTTTCCGGATATACAAGAAGAAGCGAGAAGCAGAAGACGAAGAAAAAAGCGGAATGTGCTCACACTCTCCGCCACTGTTTAGTGTTGCTTCAACTCAATTTCCTCGGGGGTTCTTGCCTGGCTCTCTGAGTCTTGCGGCAAAGTCGAATATCCAGATCTGGGAGACGGCGCCTCGGGCTCGGTGAACCTGAAGTAATTGTACCATAGTATATCGAGGAACGTGATTGCGAGCCCCGCACAGTTGATTGGACTCAAGGTGTCGCCGAATATAAGCGACCCGAGCATGATTGTGAGCAACTCCTTGAATATCCCGGCTATCGACAACGTCAAGACCTGTGCCACAGAGAGAAGCTGGAACTCACAGAGCGTCATACAGAAAGCCAAAAAGCCAGGGGCCACCATGAGGAGGATCGTCTGAAACACTCCCTTTTCAACCCATATCGGCAGCGCAGTAAACGTGGACCAGCCCTCAAATATGAGCCCAAACACGAAGAGCGCTAGCGTCATGCTGGGTGAGATATAGAGGATCGTCTGCATTGGGTGCTTGGTGTACTCGTTCTTCTTCAAAAGGAGCTGTGTGAATGACCAGCGTAAGCCCGAAATGGCAGACGCAGTCAAAATGAGAACGACACCTAGAGGCTGGGATTCGTTTGCCTTGTTGTCTGGAGATGCGCTCGACAGTTCGGTCATCATCATGACCGAGCCGCACATGACCACCACTATGACAATGAGGCGCCAATTGAACCGCTCAAGGCGGAACAAAAGCCCAAAGAGAAGCACAAATATCAAGCTGGACGTTTTGAGCATCGTGTACAAGGACAACGAGATGTACTTGAGGGCAACGTTGCTGAGGCCAATGTCACCTGCCGAGGCCATGGCACAGGGCAAAATCTGAGCCACATACATGGCTAGCGGGATCGCCAAAGAGCCCAAATAGGTCAGCGCCGAGGCGTTGGCACTGGGCCGGAGCTTGGGCTTGAAATAGAGCACGCCAGCGCTCAAAAAGAAAAGACAGATCTGGTGGAACGCGGTCACAAAAAGCGGAAACCGGAAGTTCAAGCCGCTGCCAAACATCCACTTATTGTATACGGAGATCGACATCGAAAAAAGATACCAGCCGGCAATATATAGGGCGGCCAAGCGTACGTTTTGGCTCGGGAGTTCTTGTCTTGTGGTCATTTTGATGCAAAGGTTCAGGTCTAGACGGGAAATGATGTTTTTTCAGAAGCTGCGAATGAATGTACTATCGTGGTTTATGGTGTGGGCGAGCCAGCTGTTTCTGTGGTTGTAACTGGAAATATCAAGTTGGATGTATGGGGATTCTCATGAACTAAAGAATGGGCCAAGGTGCTTTGTAATAAGAAATGTACATGGACCGGTGAGAGGAAGTGAGACTCGCCTGGCTGATGCTGGATGTCCTCAGTAGATGAAATATTTCAGATGCCTTTGAGGATTTGAATATTCGACATAAATTTTTGAAAACAAAAAAAATCAATGAATGACGAGAATGATGAGTTAGTCTGTGAGATAAAAAATTGTTTGGGATTTAAAACCTCGGGCGGTTCGACTGAGGGGAAAAGACGGTGTCAAAAGCAGGCAGCTGACATGTCAACATTACCCCCATCAGCAGGGCCAGTACAAAGCGCGAGGCCCGACGCACGACACGAAGTAGGCCAAGAAAAAAAAAGACTACTTTAGTAAAACCGAGAGACGAAGTAAGAACAGAACTCCAAAATCCGATTTTCGGAAGAAAAAAGAGGGCTATAATGGGCACAATATCTTTCAGTTTTTTTTCTTTTGAATTTTTTGAGGTCTACTGGATTCATAGAAAGTTTTCTTTTCCCTTCCATTCGTCATATTAAGTGTCATTGCCTATTGAGGAAAGCGTGATGCTGTCTCGTGTCTTCTTTTTATTTACTGAGACGCCGCGAATTCTGATTACGTCGTTGAGAAATGACACTGGCGGAAAGCTGACTGGCAGGGCTTAGCATCTTTAAAGCGTCTGCATTCTAAAGATGAGTTATTCATGCTGTATAATATTGTTCTATGGTTTATTTTTCTCATTTTCATTTTCACTCATCAGTCCGTCCTTAGAAGCACACTCACATTGTTTATAGGATAGAATCATGGAAGATTGACCGGCCAACTGGGAGCGTCACCAGCGAGAATGTTCGGTAGATCCGGATCTGACTTTTGTGGGGGTCGCCAGCAAAGCTCACGCACACGCACTGTGGAGGTGATCTCAGAGCTAACTTGTGGATGAAAATCTAGTTGATAGTTTTGCGCCACTCTTTCTTGGAAGGAAGAAGCTTAGAATGTTTATGAGTGGAAATCATGCTTCATTTTAAAAGCTAAGCTCAGAACGCCCGAAGAGTGTCGAGTTGAGGTGCAACATTTTTCGTGGTTAAATCACTTTAGATGTCGCGGATTGAGCTGCGGAAATCTACTGGAAAAGTAGACCGTATCGCCGCTTTCAAATCGTGACAACGGCTTTCTGATTTGATTTCAGTCTAACGTTTCAATCTTTGCTTCATGCTTCGAAAAATACCTTGAAGAATATTTTATAATTTTTCTCTCTTATTATCCTTAAGGCAGCTTTAAAGAGTCCGTATGGAGAGTCATCTTCGAAAATTGACCCATCATGAGAAACTAAATATTATCATTTATTCAATTTTGTCTGTGCTTTGAATGATGGAGATAGTTGGAAATCGCAAGCCTTGCCCTTGACCTTTTTAAAATCTTTGAATATTCAACTCTCCTCGCAAACAGGAGGATCAATACAACAGAAGCCCGATTCAGGTTTGACCACTGGTCGCACTGGGGCTGCGAAAGCAGAAAGAGAAAGATCAGTTATCCAAAAAGAACGGGTCTTACCTGTAATTATTCTGTTTTTCTTGTAATACCCTCTCCCATCCATCAAAGCCTGTTGTCATGCCATGGAAATAAATGCGTGCTGTGATAATTCGAGATGTGGAGCTTATACAAAGACTTTTTCGTGCTTTCCAATATTCTCTTTACCCGGTTTCTTCGAAGTCTTGTGAGAGCCTTCGGCCTTGGGCCCTCGGTACAGCACAGCAAAATTGACGACACGGTAGTCCACAAAAAGTGTTGGCACGTAGATAATCTAAGCACCGTCAAAAAAGTAGTATAGAGGAAAAGAGAGGTAAAGAGAAAAAGAATAGCAAGGAGACATAAAGAGAAGCAAGAGAGGCAAGGATAAAAAAAGAGAACCAAAGAGGAAGAAAGAAGCAAAGAGAAATCAAAAAAAAATTAGCTCATAGTCATCCATCGAATTTGCATCTCCATAGATTTTCTGGACAAGTATAGTCATCTTTGTTCTGTTGAACCCGAGTAACTGAGCCATTATTTTTTCTGGTGGCGAACTACAATCAACCTTTTTCGCGGCCGCCCCATGCACAGCAAACTCGGCAGTCGCCCTGAAGCAAGGCCGCACCTCACCGCCTCCCGGCACCAAAGCCACCCTTGCTCTCAATTACCTCATGAATGAATTTGTAGACTTTGATTGTCATGTCTTATGAGCTTGTCTGTTTTTGACTTCTGAACATTTTTTAGACCGTTTCGCTGCCCTCACGATATTCCAATTCATTTTCTTTTCCAAAGTTTCTTGAGAAAATTTCAAAAGCTTGGACTTCTCTGAGGTTCTTCAATACTTCCTCGACCTCTCCATCCAAATGCCCCGGCGCCTGGAATCTACGACCATGGGTCTAAGTTCGGGAATAAATTCCACGTCCCGTCCCTATTCGTCTCATCTTTTTTCCTTGATCAGGCTTCCTCATTTCCATCTTTCATATTCCGGTTTCTCTCTGATTTCTGATTCATTTCAATATTTTTTTTTTCTTCTCTTTCTTCTTCTCCTTCTTCATCTTCCTCCTTCTTCATCTTCCTCCTTCCTCTTTTTCTTGTTTGTTTCATCGCATTCATAGTAATATTTATGACATTGCTGTGCCCGCCCCGGCCCAGGCCCTAAAATGCAGGCCCTGGCACGAGCCTCGGTGATCAAACAGAGCGGCCCCGCCGCCCTAGGCTCCAGGCCGAGCGCCCGCTACAGTCTCTCGCTACTTCACGCTTTCAGGTCGGCTCTAACGTCAGTGAGACTACTCGTCAACACGGCAACTTGGCGCCAAAATACAATCGAGTCACGCTAACAACCAAGACACTTAGCCAACCAAAACACACAACATCCCCGCCTTCATTTCCGAGGCTGCAAAAAATTAAAACAACACTCAAAACGCTATTTTGACCACTCCCTCAAGTCTTTGTCTCACCCTTCAGACCCAGATCACATCATGCTGCTGGACTCAGATCCTCTGTCACTATACCTGCTCCAACGCACGTACATAGTGGAGCAGATCAAGGCCGCGTGTAAGGGCCAGGGGCTCTATGCGCTTGTGCTCGACCGCAAAACGGAGGCGGCTTTGCTCCGTGTGGTGCTGAAAAACGCCCTTCTTCGGATCGTCACCACGCTCGAGATCATCGACGAGCCCCGCCGGATCCAGAAGTACTTGCTGGCGATATACTTGGTGGAGCCGCTGGTCTACAACTTCAACTGCATTGTCGCCGACGTCCACACGGGCCGCTACGCGCTGGGCGTCGGGCTTTTTGTGCCGTTTCTGCAGTGGGACGAACAGCCGAGCCGCATGTTCCACCTGGCAAAGTTCTTGCAGAACCAGGACGTGGCCCGCTACTTCAACGGCGGCGAAAACATCTCCTTTGTTCACGCGCTGATGGTGCCGGTGGAACAGCGCGTGTTTGTGCCCGACACAACAACCCCGAACGCCATGCCCATCTATTTCAACGAGACGTGCGCCGACTTGGTCTTGGCGCAGATCCGCAAAACGGCCAAGGCAATAGTCAACTGCGTGGTGGTGGCGGGCGAGTATCCGCTCATCCGGTTCTACTCGCTGCCGGAAGCCACCCATGCCGCAGCCCGTTTGCCCGAGCTAATCGCCGACGAAGTCCAGCGCCAGCTAGACGACTACGCGCGGCTGAACGAGAGCTACCCGCCGCAGTATGCGCCCGACAAGCCGCGGGCAATTCTCCTCATTTGCGACCGCACTTTGGACTTGTTTGCGCCCCTTTTGCACGAGTTCACGTACCAGGCCATGGCCATGGACATTGTCGAGGGCCTTGAGAGGAACGGCGTGTACAAATACGAGGCCGAGAGCGAAAAGGGCGACAAGCAGAGCTTGGAAACGCGGCTCGACTCCGACGACGACGCCACGTGGCTTGCGTTGCGCCACACACACATCATAGAGGCGTCTGAGCTCATTCTTGCGCGGATTGGCGACCTCATCAAGAACAACCCAATGATGGTTGACCGGTCGCGCGCAAAGACCTCTTCAGACTTAATGTACGTGGTGGCACACCTCCAGGGATTCGACGAGGAGAGGCGTGAGGTGACTCTCCACAAGTCATTGATCGACGAGTGTCTCGATATAAACGCGAGTCGTAAACTAGCGGAGTTTGCAGCTGACTTCGAGCAGACCTGTGCCGCCGACGGCACTCTGTTTGAAGGCGTCTACAACAAGCATCTTCACGACGATCTCGTTGCGCTTCTTGCAAGAGACGACTTGCACGTGAACGACAAAATGCGCCTTGTTCTAGTCTACAGCCTCTACCGTGGCGGACTCGCGGAATCTGATTTCATCAAGTTGGCGAAATTTATCGGCGTCAGGGACAACCAGATCGTGTCGCTTGTGCTGCGGTGCTTCCACAATCTCCGCAAGTTGAACTTCCCAATTGTGAAGGATTCCGTGAAGCTGAAGAAAGTTAAGCGCCAGACTTTCCATACCATCAATAACGAGGGCACATACAATACTTCTCGGTTCGCGCCGGGCCTCAAGCGCGTGCTCTATAACGCGGTCAAGTATGAGCTTGACGAGGATTGGTTTCCGTATTTCCGCGACAAGCCGCTTGTCGATGATATCCCAAATAAGGCCGGGCTCTCTGGGGCTGCCGAGCAGTCTGGGTCGTTGCGGAACCCGCGCATCAAGGCGTCTTGGGCACCGCCGAGTTCCAAATCTTCGAACCTGAGCCTGAAAAGGAACATACAACGTGTCTTTTGCTTTGTCGCGGGTGGAGTGACCCATTCCGAGATCAGACTGATATACGAGCTTTCCAGTGCACTCAACAAAGACTTTTTCTTGGGCTCCGAGTCCATATTGAAGCCACGTGACTTCCTCATAGGCCTCCAAAGTATCGACGACGCAAAGAACCCGGTGAATTTGAATCTTCCGCTACACACAGAAATAAATTTGGCTATAAGCCAGGCACCTGACCATCTTTTCCAAGTGCCCAAGGCCGCGCCTGCTGCGTCGCTACCCCCATCTTCTTCAAGCAGTGGTGGCTCGCAAATGACTTCGCAGACAGCCACATCAAATGCAAAGAGCAGGTTCAACCCGCATTTACCGCCCAGCCAGGCGCAGAGTAGCACGCCTCTGCACTATCAGAAAAAAGCCAATCTACAGAGTTCGGAATTGAATGCTGAGCCAGTCAAGCAGAAAAAGCTGTCGAGACTCAAAAAACTTTTCAAGTAAATTTGCTTGTTGCATTTGTCAACCGGGTGAGTAATCAGATGTGCCCGCGCCGCCTCCAGAGGAAGTTGAAAGTGGTATGTTGCAGCCACTAGAGTTTGGGAGGATCTATGACAACACGAATAGCAGAATGTAATGGGAAGAAAAGAAAAAGTGAGAATATGAACAAGAGCAAATCAAACAATCCCTGATTACTTCGCTGGCTCAAAAGGTTTTATACATACTAATATCGGATATAGGAGCTGCCACATTACATGTCGCCTGCTTGCAAAGGGCAGCAAACGAACGTGAGCCCCAAAAACTAGAGCCGTTCCTGCATTGGTGGCCATAAGCGGCCCGCTCGGAGTTATCTTCATTTGGGAAAATTTCCCGCGCGTCAAACTTAGTGCTTATAAATGGACTTGCCCTGCACACGCACACGCGAGCGAGCTGATAGAGAGGTTTTCGGCTCGCCACGCGGGAGCCTCTTTCCTTACTTCATACTTTTCCACTGACCAAAGCATCTTGGAATCATTTATTCTACATACGATCTTCAGGCATGGAACAATTGGCTTGGCTGCAACAGTCGGCATACCATAACTGGGATGTTTTGGCCAAGGTTCCCTTTTTGGCGTCCTCGGAATCGAGTGTTCTCCAGAGTAATGGATCTGTGCCGTTTCCCGTCGGGTCTGGCTGGTTCTCTTGTCAGTGTAACGACGGCTGGGGGCCCCTCTCGCCAATATACAATGACTTGACACCTTGCTTTTTGCAAGGTGAGCTTTTCTCGGTCGCTGGCTTGCTTATGATTATTACTGGAATTTTCCAGGTGAGGGAATTATCCAAACGCAAGATTTCCTCAGGTAACAAAGTGACGTGGGCGTTTTACGCCAAGTTACTTCTCTCTGCCTTGCACATTGCCTTTTCTATAGTGGTGGCAATGACTTATGGGTCAAGGGACATCATATTCACTGGCCTTGCGCTTAACACGATTGCTGGATTGGTGGCATTTGCTATTCAATATTTGGAGCAATTCAAGCTGAACATTTCAAATGGAGTGCTTCTCTTCTACTGGCTTTTCCAGGCCTTGTTTGGCGTTGCCAAATTCATGTCGTTGAAATTGCGTGCGGAAGTCAAGTCTACATACGCGACGGTCTCTATTTTGGCGACTGTGAATGTGGCGCTCTTGCTAATTTTGGAGAGCTGGATTGCTCCGCAGCCCATCAACGGGTTGGCTCATGAGGTTGGCGCTTCGCCATTCGACCGCGCAAATGTATTTTCACGGATCTCGTTTAATTGGATGGCACCTTTGATGAAAAAGGGTTTTTACCAGTATTTGAGTGAAATTGATCTTCCTTTCTTGCCGAAATCGCTCAAGTCTGAAAACACTAGTGCGGCTTTCTATCATTATTGGCACAACCAGGATTCTCCTTCTTTAGTATTTGCCTTATCTAAAGCATTTGGCGCGCCATTCCTTCTTGGAGGAGTCTTCAAGGCTTTGCAGGATCTGTTGGCGTTTGTGCAGCCACAATTGCTCAGATTGTTGATTCGGTTTGTGAATGACTACTCTCAGTCAGTCAAAGACGGCGAGCCTTTGCCCCTTACAAGAGGTTTGATGATCGCCGGGGCGATGTTCATTGTTTCTGTTACACAAACAGCATGCTTGCACCAATACTTCCAAAGGGCTTTCGATTTCGGTATGAGTATCAAATCATCTTTGACGTCTGTTGTTTATGATAAATCGCTTGTGTTGTCTAATGAGACAAAGCAAGCCTCAAACACGGGAGACATCGTTAATTTGATGTCTGTTGATGTCCAGAGATTACAGGACTTAGTTCAAAACTTGCAAATCATCTGGTCGGGTCCATTTCAAATCGTCTTATGTTTGTACTCTTTGTACGGCTTGTTGGGCAACTCGATGTGGGCAGGTGTATTTATTATGGTCATCATGATTCCATTGAATGCGGTCATTGCCAAATATCAGAAGAAATTGCAGAAGACGCAAATGAAATTCAAAGATGAGAGATCTAGGTTAATCAGTGAGATCTTGAACAACATCAAATCATTGAAGCTTTACGGCTGGGAAGCACCATACTTG
>JAKTUN010000035.1:0-42831 GCA_030556725.1 Metschnikowia viticola | reverse complement strand
TGATTCATGTGTATTGAAGGATGCCCCTGGTAAACCAGTGACGAAAACTATATATGACTATAGAAAACCTAACAACACACTCCGGATCCCACGCTCCTTGTTGTTCGCGGGGTTCGAACCGCGGTTGTAAAGGTTTGAGGTTGGCAATTGTTATTTGTCTAAGCCGCTATGCCATCGCGGACAAAGACTCGGGCCGTCAATAGAACGTAGAAATATTTAATCGACTCGCTAGGTGCTTTTAACCCGAGAGCCGCTTCGAACCTCGCAAATAGAGGCGTGCAACTGCGGAATTAGTATTTGCACATATCTCTCGATATTGCATAGCAAAAAACCCGAAGTTGCAGAAAATTCCGTGATAGTTTAGTGGTTAGAATCCCCGCTTGTCGCGCGGGGGACCAGGGTTCAATTCCCTGTCGCGGAGCTTTTTGCTTCTTACTTTTTGTATAAAAAAATCTTTACAATTCAATTCCCAACGTAGGAACGGGAGAAAGTTTGCTTCAATTTGCCGAAAAGACATGAGTAGAGCAAAATTTTGAGTATCTAACCTGCGAAATGTAAGAACTCCGAAACATCAGTACATCCTTTTACAAAAAGAATGCGCGAAGAGGGACGCCGCATCGTCTGTGCCTCAAGCCATCAAGTCATCTAAGGCTATGAGATATCACTAATAAATGCTGAAAGTCAATCGACGGAAGGAAATCAAAGAAAAAGAAAACTTTCAGCTTAGATTTCAGCTTGCTCTCTCTGCGAGCAATGCAAATGTTCTGAGCTGGCTACCGGCCTCGCGTGAGGTTGAATCCATAAATAATGCGTTCCTGCCAGAGAGCAAGCACCTGTTTCTTGATTTGCCCGTTATATCTAACGGAGCGAGTCTCTCGGAGTTGGATCGAGCGGAGAAAAGCACTCTGCATGTAACCATTGGGTCATTTCTCGGTTCCGAGAACGCCCCGACAAAATCAAGCACCAGTTCGGCCAGAGACATTAGAACAGGCTCGAAAGCGATGTCTGCATTGATGAACAAAATGCGAAACGACAGTCGCAAAAACTTGACGGATAACAAGGTTGGAAAAGAGAAACGTGATTCTTACACAAGGCTGAGAATAATGGAAGATATGAAGAGGCAGAAGCAGAATCTCACACAGAATGACCTTACGGTAAAGAACACTGCGGAAGAAAGCGACGAGGAAGAGTCGAAAATGAAGCAGATCAGCAGTAAGGCGAAAGCGATACCTCAATTTGGGAAGAAAGCAAAAGGTAGACCATTCTGAACCACTATTATGAAAATAAGAATCACGAATCGCAGTTATCTGGTCACAGTGGGAGCATCAGTGTCTGCTTCACATTTATGATACGTGCTGCCGAAAAAGATAAGTATAAACCGTACTTTGTTAAAAATCTATATAAGAAGCCGAGCTGGGCCTCACTTACGACTATAGTGTATTGTTTGTGTGAAGTTATGTGCTAGAAGAACTCTACCCTCGGTAATTGTGTTTTAGATCTCTGCTCATCTGGTTTGGTGGCAAGAGAGGAGGTGGGCTGGGGCAAAAAGTATGATTTAGCTTCAGAATGTTCACTCAAGCTCGGAAGTGGGGTTCCCCGCATACCCGAAAATGACCCCATCTCAGTATGAGAACCCACCAGGTTTACCGAAGGCACATATCGTGATATGGATCCAAGTGATGTTTGCCTATCGCTGGATGCCGAGGAGATAGATGATTGATTCGAGAAAATAGAAGAGGAATGCGAAGCAACTGACTCCATACTCTTCATAACAGATGTATTATGAGGGGGTCGTTCCAGATGTAGCTCAGCGAAAGAAGGCTTCGTTTGATCTATAGGTGGTCTCCCACCAGTGTCTTGTAACACTGCTTTTTTTCCATCGCCAAACTCGATTCGATCATTAGAGGAGCGTTGATTCCTCTCCGAGTTGGAGATATTGCTATGTCCGGCTGGTTCTGATCGAGTCAAATCGGGCTTGCCACTTGGTGCGAGCGGCTCTGAAATAAATTCAGACGTACTAACAAAGAGGAGTCTGTTTCTTGCGGGCAGATTTCTTGATGTTTTTTCAGTGTTCGGAATGTACACATAAGGTGTATGGCTCGCTTGCTCTTCCAGGGTGAGTGGGTCACAAAGCAAAGAAGGAATACGACCTCGCTGTTCCCCAGGGGCACAGAAGGTCTCTCGGAATTGTGGACCGGTTCCTCTTGCTGTGGGATTTTCCGCATATGGCTGTGACTCCACCGGAACAAATTCCGAAGAGTGATTAATATTTGATTCTCTTGGCATCTCATCTCCATTTTTACCTGAAGTTTTGGATAAATATGGCCCTGCTTTTCCAAGTGACTGCAGATCACTATAGCCAAAAGAGGTCAGACTAGTTTTTTGCAGAGCCGAGGCAATATCTTTGGAATCTCTACCGACTGAATCTTTGATTTCCTTAGAAAACAGACGAAAATCTTTCGTTCGGAGAGGGCCTTGAATATGCTGCTCTGCGAATGAAGCATGGTATGATGCCTGGCTGGGGTTCACGCCCGATGATATCCTGTTGACAACGTTATTGGACAGCGCATATGATGTGGCGTGTTGCGGACCTGAATATTCCTGTTGCAATGGCTCGCGAGGGGTAGAAGTTTCAATAGATGAACCCTGGGGTGCAATGCCAAGATGCGCATGAGCGACGGAAGCGTGGTATAACACAGTTCCACTAGCTTGTGGGACCGGAAAGTACTGTGCGGATCCGTAAGGTGAAAGTTGAGACATAGGATGGGAATTGTCTGCGAATGCATAGGGTAGTGGTGGCGGCTGAGATATGTATGTCAGGTCAGGCGGAAGCAGACCTTGATTATGATGATAATATGAATTGTAGGGATGAATGAAATGACTCGGATCACTTGCTGCTTGAGAGTTTTGATGCGGTGGAAAGGCCTTTGGATATATGTTCGGATTTGAACTCACTGATGCTTGTCGCAGCAAGCTCGACTGCAGCTTACGTTTGATATGGGATAAAGCTGCCTCATTGTCTTGGCGAAAATTTCCGGAAGGATGACGGAATTCCCAGAGCATAGTACCTTGCTCAGGATGTGTCAGCAGCGAGTCGCTTACCTTTTGGAAACCGTACATATGTAGTTGTCTCACAAAACTGGCGACATTGCGGTGTTTGAAATACAAACTCAAGACGTCACAGAATTCCTGAGTTGGGAAGAGACGAAATGCGCTACCTCTCGGATCGCCAGTCCACCAAATCAAGTGAGCGATAAGTGGGTCATTCAACATTCGGTAAAGCTTGTACACAAACGCATTTTTTTTGATCGAGGGACCCTGAGGTTTGTCATTTTTTCGGCCCATTTTGTCTTTAGCTGATGCCACCGATGAAGCCGACACCCAGAGACGCCAAAAGCTGCTTCAGAGTGAGCTTTTTTTGATGACCGGGTAAGCTAAGCCTCTTGCTGACAGTGTGATCTTGTTGAACACCCACTGTGTTTGTTGCAGGGATTCGAGGGGTTATGGTAGCGTGGGCCGTGAGGTCGATTATTGCGCTGGAGGAAGGCCTTTACCGTGAGAGCAGAAAAGAATGAAGGTGCTAGCTTCTGGGCTGAGTGCGATCAGAAAAAATAATAGCTACATCTAGCCGGTAGATCGCATGTTGAGTGCATTGAAGATGAAAATCAAGCCCCGGTAGCTGGATTTTTCCTTTTCCACCAAGCGTGTTCGTATTAGCCGCCGTGCTGCCACATATGCAAAAAGATTGCCCGCTTCAAATACGCAGGATTAGGTAAATTGCCACGGGAAACGCACAAGCGCAATAACCTAGCAGCCGCAATGAACTACAGGAATAATAAATTGCCCTGTCTTGACTAAAAGGGAATCTTTGGGCTCGCAACTATCTTCACAAATTGAGCGCTGTAGCCTCTGACGAAATATCTTGACACAAAGAGAATTTTTCTCATTTCGATTATGACCTGATCTGTATGCACGTGACCATAACAATACTGTTTTTGTTTCTTTTCTTCTGTTCACGTTCAGATGCAATCCCACTCGGCAAGAACTATATGCAATACAAGTATGATATCCGAAGTCGTCCGAGTTTGTGCCTGATGAACCAAGAGATGAGTGAACAGCAAATGTTTGTTCCATAAGCTGAGCTACATGGGTTTGCAAAATCAGTAGCTTTCAAAAAAAGCAAACGAAGATACCACAGACGCTGCTCTACTTTTGATCTGAGTAACTCAAAAAATTTTCCGCCGAGCCAAGATGCAACTGGAAAATCGCGTTCGTCTGCACACAGGAATATATTTATGTACAAGCCATATCCCGAGTATCACTCTTGTAAAGCAGATTCAAGCGCCATGCATATTGCTCGCATATTCCCTCGGAATTGTTTTATTTTCTTGATGCTTTGATGCAGAATTACAAGAAAATGTAAGCTATGGGCGAACGGCATTGGTATGTATTCCGAGTCGACGAAAGATCAATCTAGCCACACAATGAGCGACGACAGACATTTCTTGAGGCGAACTTTGTATTTCATCGTTGTCCTGGAAAGCGGTCCTCATTTTTGCGCGAGTACTTGTGATCACTGACATTGCTCAGGCAGACCATAACCATTCTGATAGCTCAGAATGTGATGTTCGCGCCTCGAACCGCCTGAAACCCACGGGCTCAAAAAATGTCAAAAGAAATCTTGTGAACAAGTGATGGAAAACTTGCACCATGTGTCATTGTTTCACAAGAGATTCTTTTAAGCGTGAAACAGGCAAAAAAGTCATACGTCAAAACTCCGAGGGTGCCTTTCCTGTCCACAAGTTCGCAGTGGTGTTGATTGGCTGCTGATTTATATGTTTGCGAGAATGCCCATGCCTAGCGCTAAAGTTATGTTCTGGCCCCAGCATTGTTGCATTTCATGTAAGAAGAATGTCGCCAGCTCGTGTCTCCACCAAACGGTACGGCATAAGGCGCAGGCTAGATTTTTGCTTGTTGCTTCAGCAACTATAGACGCTTACGATCTGGATGCGACGACAGCAATGGTAATGCTCACGCGTGTCACTATAGTATCGCTGATATGCTTTTCATTCTGTGGCAGGCTAGTATATTGAGAGGGCTTTTGGTGGTCCAAACATGTCTATAATCTTGCTAGTGTATCGTTGGCTTGAGTGCTAACGCTTCATCCCTACTTCTATGAGCCCACATTAGCGAGACCAATTTTACCAGTCATTACACGGTCATGGCACATCGAGGCGATCGAAAGATACGAGTGAAGAGCACATGTACCGCGCGGATTTGTAAAGGTGACTTGCACAGCAAGTGTCTTTCGTGTTTTGAAGAACAAAAGTCGGCTCAAGTCAGCATACATGAATTTTCGTCTTTTAAGCACCTAGAAGGACCGACGGTTTATATATAGAGATTACGATAATTCCGTGTCTTGCAGAGAAAGCTAATGTGATAAATTCTATTGTGGTACGTTCTTTAAGTTCACGATAAATCATCATATTGATCGGAGGATCGTTCACGCAAAATTCTTTCCAAACCCAGATTCATTTCTTTCGCGAGAGCAAATAAGAGTCTTGAACCTGCCACTGAAATTGTCTACAAGAAATGGAGCCAGGGATGTATGGTTAGCATATGCTGCTTTTGTCCTTAGGGCTAGCAAGACTTAATATAGGCCGGAAAATTAATAATATTGTTTGTCTTTTCAATCAATAAAACAGAGAGTATCACTGATTATAGAAGGAACGAGTTGTTAGTTATCTATTCAATAAGTCATGCGATGACCATGAAACCCATTGACTGTGGATCAAGAATCGAACGCCCTTAGAAACTGCGTCAGATCTCAGCCGCATCAATGACAGCGGCAATAAGCGTCACAATATTCGTGTGACTTTAGTTCGACCTAGCAGAGCAAGGAAATTAAGCCGATTCACCGGGGTGTTGCGCGGGGTTAAACTTGGCGTTAAAGCTCGGCGGTTGTGAGATTCAGAAATGTTGTGGTGAATTTATTCATGCAAGGGTAGTCTTAATTCCATGGAAGTGTGGCTGCGTTGACGCGCAGAACCGCCCTCTCTTTGTTGCGATGCGCCTCTTAACAGTGCTTCGAGTCATTCGAAATGTCTCTGAGCCACCAAGGCAATCGTATCCGGACCTCACAATGAGCCGACAAGCTCCGCAAGTCGAGGTGTGCGAGGATTTTTACGTTTTATATTTGCGGCATGCCATGCAATCTTAACACCTACCGTCAGTTTACCGGAGACCTTCGAGTTGAGGCACCTCGAGAATTCCCGCGTTGTTCGACAAGTCGTGTTTTCTTATATTATCTATATAGATGAGGCTTTGGACAATCTGATCTTTGAAATATGCCTCACATTAACGTTGCCGACGCTCTCTCAACCCTAGTCTTCCGCTCAACATATCTCCCACATCCGCAAGGTCGTTCCAATGTATGGTATGACTTTTTCTCAAAGCGACATCCGTGTCCTCTTCAAAGAGAGTGTTGATATCAGAGAATTTAAGCTGCGCACCTTGAATTCCAATAACAACAGATGATTCCTCCTCCTTTCTCATTAAGTCGATCATTTTGATGTTATTGACACTATGATGCACAGAGTTGTGGTGAACAGACGCGAAAACGCGGCGACTCCAGTCTTCGATGTATTTCACAGATTGCACGGCGAAACGCGCCGCGTAAACCCTGTCCATAGAACTTGGAGTAAATCCTTGTTGCACATGGCCTGGAATTGCTGTTCTGGTTTCGAACCGCGAGCCAGCGGCTTCCTTGAATATGTCAGACAACAAATCAGTGCTGTAAACCGGAGAGGCGAACTCATTTCTTATAAGAATTTTTCCGTTGTTGTCTTCACCTCGGTCGCCCTCGAAGACGTCAAACAAAAGATCAATGTCTTCGCGAATGCTCTTAAGATCTATTTTCTCCTCAGGCCTGTAGACCGCAATGGCACCAGTGACAAGGCCAGCATAGCATGCAACGTAGCCACTGTTACCACCTTGCACCTCAACGACGAAGACTCTACGTCTGGTAGCGGAGGCTGATTGCTTGATGGCATCACAGTAGTTCACTAACTGATTCAAGCAGGTATCAGAGCCCAAGGAATACTCTGTTCCAGGAACATTGTTGGACACTGTTGCGGGGATCACGACTTTGGGTATGTTGAAGATGGGGTATTTCTTCTTCTGTTCATCCAACTGGTGCAAAGCCGTGAAAGCTTCGAAGCCTCCTACAATCATGAGTCCATTGAATTGATGTCTTTGCATGTAATACGCAACATCGCCAAAGTTCTCGCTTGGCAAGGAACGGTTAGTTCCGATCTCGGACCCACCTTTGTTATGCCAGCCGTCAACATCGAGCCAAGACAACTCCTTCACATTACCGTCATTTATCAAGCCAGAAAACCCATTTTGAATAGCAAAGAGCTTGTGCCCTTTGGCTAAACAGTATAAAGCTGCCGCTCTGGTTGCAGCGTTTAAAGCAGACAGCGACGCGCCAACATGAACAATTCCGATGTTCAAGCGCTCGTTCTCTGGCAAAAGCTTTGATTTGTCATCATATAAAGCCGTGTACAAGAAGTTCTCGTAGGCCTCGGCGAATGTCGAGTCGCGCAAACTCATTGCACGGTCGAAATCCTTGGCTTCGATCGAGTCCGCCACCTGCTTGGTGAGACGCACGGAATCGACGAGAGGTTGACGAACAATTTGATTCTCGAGTATTCCGATAACTGGAGACGGAATGTCGGGAGTGCTTTCCAAAACGGCTTTCACGGCCTCAACTCCTTGCAACGTACTCAACATACGGTCGTAGGCCACGGCCGTACCTCCTCTTTGCACGTGACCCAAGGTGGTGATTCTAGTATCAAGGCCCAATTCGACCAAGACATTTTTCACGGTTTCAGAAGAGATTGGGTTCAATTCATCGTCCACAGCACCTTCAGCGACAATGACGGTGGTGTTTCTCTTGCCATAGCCTCTATGGCGCGAGCAAATGGCTTTCAACTCATCCTGCCATTGGCCGTGTTTTGGTGGTCTCTCGGGAATGAAGATGTAGTCCGCGCCGGTCGATAAGCCTGACATCAAACCAAGCCAGCCGCAATGACGGCCCATGACCTCGACCACGAAAGCACGCGAGTGCGATGCTGCAGTCTCGTCGATGTAATCGACCATTTCAGAAATTCTCTCCAAAGATGAGAACGCGCCAATGGTGGCATCTGTTCCTGCCATATCGTTGTCGATGGAGCCCACCAAACCCACAATTGTGAGATGTCTGTAAGGCTTAGCTTGTTCTTTCGTCAACCTTTCGGTCTCTATGAGCTCTTCGATCAAAGAAGGCCATTCAGAGCGGAAGAGGTCGGCACCAGTCAACGATCCGTCACCTCCGCAAACGACCAAGGCGTCAATACCATTGACCACCATATTGTAAGCGCCTTGCAAACGGCCTGCGCGCTCTCTGAACGCAGCGCATCTGGCAGTACCAATGTCAGTACCACCGTGGGAAAGAAGACCTCTAACATCACCCCATTCCATTTTTTTGAGCAAGTCACCACCACGCACTAATCCCTCATAGCCCTCATAAACGGCAAACATGTCACAACCGTAGTAGATACCGGCACGCACCACTGCCCGGACTGCAGGATTCATTCCGGGCGAGTCACCTCCTGACGTCATCACGGCGATTTTCTTCTTCTTTGCCTCAGAGGTGTTTGATTGATCCTGGGACGGCGCCACAGCAGGGGAATCCTCTTGAAGGGCCTTCATTAGCTCGGAAGACTTCGCCGCAAGATAGTCCTCTGGGGAATTGAATGTGTGATTGCTCAACTCAGATGCCTTGTTGGAGAAATGAAGAGTATTTCCAAGGGGATCGGACACTGTGAGAATGCCGTCCGTGGTGTCTTGGAGTTCGATTTTCTCTTGCTCTAGGATCGACTTAAGGCGCGCAAGGTCAGCAGAAAAGAACTGGATATTTTGCTTGAAATCCACACAGTGCACAGATCCAGATAAACGAAGTTTGACCAATGTACTTGAGCTCAAGGTCTTAGTCGAGTCACCATTGTAGAATTGCAAATCCTGCCAAGGCACAACGTTGCCTGCATTGTCACGGGTCTGTAAAGGGAATGCTTCCAACCAGTGCTCTTTGATTGAGTCTGACGCAAACCCTTGCAAGTAGCTATCGGGGCCGGAAGAAGCCATTGCCGAATAGCTCTTCATCAACCTAAACCCCAACGCCTGATAAAACTTGCTGGTGCTCTTGAAGGCGGTCTCATCGGTGGTGGAAAGTGAGATTGCACTCACGCCTTTCACGGTCATTTCTTTTTGGATATGTTGGTATATTCCAGGATTTCTGTCTCGTACGTCTGGATAGATATACGAATCCGCGTGTTCAAGCAGCGATCGGTGGGCCCTCTCAAAGTTTTATATCTAGCTCACCCGCGGCTGCAGGAGCAAGCTCGCTCGGCAGCGCCAAGTCCGAGCACACAGGCGGACGTCTAAGAGCATAGACGTGAGGGTCTTACAATACGCATAAAGGACGGTTGCATTCTTTTGGGTAGATCGACAGAAATTCTCCCCAAAAAAAAACGTCACGTTTGCTATTTTCGATAATCTACTGTGATTTCTTGAACATAGAGAATCCATCGCCTGAAGTGAACATAAAAGCACTGCTACAGAACTGTCACCGGTGAGAATATCCAGACTTTTGAAGAACAAATCGACCTCGACGTCATAATGCGCGCCAAGGGACCATTCTATGCAAACCAATGATGTATTACATTTTTCAGTTCTCACTTCTACATTTGTTCGTTTTCCCTCACCGAATTTCTCTTGGGCAATCACCTTTCGTCAATTACTTTATAAATTGATATTTAGCATGAAAGGAAATTTTAAATACGCGGAAATAACCCACGAGCTTTGATGTATCTCAGTCAATTGCAATGTCAATCAGTCCCTTGCAAGGCGTCTTTTTAATGGCTTGAATAGTGAGCATCTAGTGCAGCGACCGATTGATCCCCAATTTTCCCAAGAAGGAGTTTGCTCGAGGAACCTCCTCGATAGTCACAGCCAGGTTATTTTCATAGACGTAGAAATCGCCTTTGGAGTAGTTTTCCACAAACACGTTCTTGGCATACATGCTAAAAGGAAGCTTCGAGAAGTCTGTGAGCCCTCCAGCCCACTGGACTGTACCGGGATCATTCGTCTCGTCACCTCCGACCCAAAGACTAAGGATGACCCTCATGGGCGAGCTCGGAAGGAGGCCCCCAGCTTTATGGCGCACCACTTTGCCGTCAATTGTCCATTCGATCTCCAGCTGAGTCCACTTCACGCCATATCTGTGAAAATTCTGAGTGGTGGAGTTGGAAACAGCGTGATAATTTCCTTCTCCGTAGCTCGCAACGTCTCCCTTGACAAAAAAGTTTGTCTGGTATACTACTTCGTTGTCACCGAAAACTTCGGCGATATCAATCTCGTCCAAATCATCGCTCTGCAAATAAAACGACGAGATTATTCCTCTACCAGGTGCCCCCATAATGTCTGCCTCAACCTTCCCGTAAAGAAGGTACTCAGAGCTAGCTAATCGAGGGTTGTCGTAACGCTCTATAATCCCGAACTTAGTCCCATTTTCTTCGAAGCAAATGAGAGGACAGCTATTCGAAGACTCGAGTGATCCACTAGAGACTGTCAAAGAATCAGTCACCTGCCCATGTAGGGCTCGATTTCTTGCAACGCATCCTTCATCTTTCTTTGGGTTGCACGGTTCGTTGTGACCAAGTCCAGGCAACGCAAGGAGAAGTAGGCAGAAAACAGATTTTTTCACTAAAAACATGCCCATTATTTTCACCGAGAGCGATCACTATTGGTTTTTATCTAGTCCGAAATATGTCTCAATATTATGCTCGTGCTCCTTTTGCACCCACTATTTCATAGGGCAGAAACAACGCTGTGCGCCGCGCAGGCCCTATCCGAGCATCATCAATATCACGTGTTGTTTCCGTCTTCTGACGTATGTAATTGATTCAAAAACTGTGACATGGAAATTTGTTGAGGAATAAAAACTTCGCCCGCAAGGAGGGCTTCAAGAAAACCAAGAGGAAAAGAGAAAATCAGTCTCAGTATCGGTTCATGTATACATGAAATACTGAATTTGATACTAAAATGAAGGCTTGGCATCGAAGAGTTTGCGAAACCCGAACAACTATCATAATTAATATCTTTAGATCGATCACCCGAATCAATCTTTCAATTAGGTTCAGCTCATTCATCTGGATTTGTTGCATAATTTGTAAAGACGCATCATCTGGACATGCTATGAAGATCCTCAAATGTTTGTTTGCACTGTCCCGAACCGTGTCCTTCACATAATACAGGCATTGGTAAATCGCGGTCTCGGAAGCTTCCGTTGACTGTTCTTCATCGAACAATTGCCGTATTACCAGTATGTCCAGTATGTCCGCAGAGTATTCTGAGGCTCACAGAGTATTCCTCACGTACATAAGAGCGGTCAAGCAGATAAGTGCAGATGATCTCTTGGAAAAATTTGTCATGCTCGCAGAGCATTTTGAAATTGACGTGCCCAAGCCAATGGAGGCGATGCGGGATTTCATAGCACAGATAAATGTGCAAATCGCCCGTGCTTATTTCAAGATTGCCTCTATCCGAGATCAAGAGTCAGACGTGCAACTATATGTTTTCATCAACACTAAGTCTGACGAGGTCATCCAAGCGTGCACTTCCTACACTGCGCCTGAGCTCGACACCATCAAAAAGATCATTGACTTGATTATTCAGTCACTGGATTATACATTTGCCCTTCCGCATGGAAATGCAAGACAACAGGTGGCTACACTGCTCAAGCAAAAGGCTGGAGAGCTGGATCTGTTCATCCGCCGGCTTGTAGACGACGGATGGATCAACCTCACCGACCAGCGCCGGCTTGTGCTTTCGAGCGCGAGCCTCGCAGAGCTTTCAACATACTTACAAGATCGTTTTGGTATATTCTCAACAGCAGACACGCTGGGCGACATCTTGCAATGCACTGTTTGTAGTGGCATTGTTACTCTCGGCAAGAAATGCCACAATGTTGAATGCCCAACCGCATTTCATTTGAAGTGCTACAGTGTTTTTTCTCGAGACAATCAGGTCTGTCCCAACCAGATGTGCAGCGAGCCATTGGCTGGTGTCATCGATGTTGGCACGAGTTTAACACGTACAGACGGTTCCTAGTCAAAGCTGTCGAGGTATTCTGCCTCGACCTCGTCCACCAAGTCCCAGAGCCATTCCTCAACAACACACTCTTCATACCTTTTATTAAGAGGCTGTGCGCCTTCGGGTATATCGTGCTTGAAGCTGGGCCCACCATTGATCTTCACAATCCCATCCAGGAACACAGACATCATTGGGTAGTACCCCAAAGAGCCATCGTCAGTGTTTCTGTAGGATGAATTTTGTTGTTGCTTAGTGTTGGAATCAGTACCTGCAGTCTCATCCAGGATATTCAAGGGGAGAAAAGAGAAAAGATCGCTGAACATCTCGCCCACATGCTGACCATTTTTGAAAACCACCATTCGAGATCCTGGAATCGTGGGTACAGTGGGCTGAGCGCTCAATTTGTTTTCAAGGACTGCAGTTTCGCCAAAGACAGTCACGGGGTTGAGCAAGTGATCCATCTGCTTTGTGCGGGTGTACTCAAACTGCTCAAAGAAAAGCCCATTTTTATACTTTATAGCAATCTGATCACGAAGAACGTTATCGAACAGATTGAAGCTCTTCTCTTCTGCCTCTGCGTTTTTGGCAGCCTTCCCAATTATTTTCGATTTAGGAAACATCTCTCTGAATCGTGTAGCGAACTCAGAATTGGCCTCTTTTTGTGTTGTGAGCAGCGGGAGCTCAAGCAAAATCCCAATGGTATCTCCTGAGCAAAAACCTTCAGACATAAACTTCTGGGGACGACTCAATGTAATTTTTTGACCGTTCAAATCTCGAAGGCCATATCCATAACCGTCGAACCCAACCGGGGCATCTAGAGCCAGCTCTTTTCTCCCGATGCCCACACGGACATGCGCCTTGTCGTCTGAGTTATTGGAATTCAAAATGTCAAATTCAAAGTAGTACCTTCCCTCTCTCATCGGAACGTTGCATCTAGCAGAAAGCCATCCATTCTGCGTGGTAATGGAAGTCATGTCTTGAGACAATCCAACACCCTGGCTCTTATCGAAATAGCTTGCTCGCACATTGAAAGGAGGTAGTTCAGTAGTCAGGTATTGATTCGCTTTCAATACTCGGTTCGGCTTGCAAATTCTGTATTTATATCCTCTTCTATTCAAGGGTAGGTCATCATACTGAAAAAATGTTTCACCTTTCACATTATGCTGGCTTGTGACCACTGGCTCTGTAATAATAGAGTCATAGGTGAACACAGTGGGCTTTAATCTCGAGTGGACGTTTAAATTTTTCTTCAGTACTTTTGCTGCTTGCTCGTCTGATTGTTCAAGCTCAGGCAGTGTCACCTTAGGCTCAGCTGGCTGAGAGTGCTCTCGCTCTGTTTCTTGATCAGGCGATATCTTATCATTGGCCTCTAGATTCAGCGCGCTGCTTCCGATTTCGTTTGCTATCATTTGTGATTGAGAACCGGACATCGAAGTGTCCGGGCTTGGGGACGAAGCTGACGACATAAAGTAATGTGTTTACTTTCGTTTCTCTTGAATGAGAATCAATAGATACGCGCACCATCTCCAAAGCCGCCGACTGAGGAAATAACGTTCAACGGTTGCGAGCGTTTAGTTCATTAAACAAACTTTAAT
Source organism: Metschnikowia viticola (assembly GCA_030556725.1). NCBI lineage: Eukaryota > Fungi > Ascomycota > Pichiomycetes > Serinales > Metschnikowiaceae > Metschnikowia > Metschnikowia viticola. The sequence continues at coordinate 29,041 of JAKTUN010000035.1, read as the reverse complement.
AAAGGATATTTCTAACAACATTTACGAAAGTTATCTGAAACTGCTTTTTTCCCGATGGTCTCACAGTTGACTCATACATCACTATATTTCACTTCGCCTCACTTTATTTTTGTTTTTACTTCATTTATGTATTTCTTCTTGGTTCCTAAGAATCTGCTAATCTTTTAAATAAATGGGCGTTTTTTTTTCTCTCAGGGTGAAAATATCGTGACCGGCCTATGACTTTTTGAGTCCAATTTTCTGTAGAAATGACTTTTTGTTCTTCTTTTTAACATCTTTCTCATCCGAAACTCCCTGAATAGAACTGCCAGCAGAATTTCTTGAGAGCGACTTCTTGAGTTTTTTATCGTTAATCATTCTTTCGTTCATTTTTTCTTCTTCCTCGTCATACGATATAAGACTCTTCACTTTGTAGGCTCTGCTGGCGGTGCCGCTTGAGTTACTTTTCCAGAGCACACCCTGGCGACCTTGCGCCATGCTGATGTATGCCTGGTGCACTTTGTTACTAGCGAGATGTGGTGGCGGCTTATCGCCCTTGATCTGTTCGAGGTACAATTTCAGTGCCTTGAGTGACTTCTCCGATATTTGCAGAATCATAGACGCGAAAGTGTCCGGCAACATTGGTTGTTGGCTCAGAGACGTTTGCAGCAGTCTCGATAAGCTAGCGGAATCGGAGTCTCCAGCATTTCGTGCATCGCCGCAGAATGATTCAATAGAATTGTCGGAGCAATATGAATTCTGACGATGAGCTATGTGGGGCGTGTCGAGAATGCTCTTCAGGGAGGTGGTGCCGTCAGTGAATGTGACGCTAGGAAGTACTTTGGGTGCTAATTTCCTGTGAAACATCGTGGCATTACCTGCCAAAATCACTGGCACTGTTGAGTACCGGATCAAGTATGAAGATAGCTTGATCAAATACAGTTCAGCCTCAACTTCCTGAGGCTTACCCATCACTGAAGCCGACGTGCTGATGGAGGAGCGCGGTGTTATGCCCATATTTGTACCTTTGCTCATTCTTCGGGGATATTTGAAATTAAGACTTGTAGATTTGTTGCCGATGACAATAAGCGTGGGTAGGTACTGCTTGAAAAGATGCGTCATCATGAATTTGGTTCCTGTTTGCACCTTTTTCGACGGTGCCATGCTAATTGTCTTTGGGTCTGGATAAGGCACATCCATGACCAATTCTACTGTGATTTTGAGACGGATATCCACCGCTCGCAAGTTTTCGAGAATGTAACCTAGAATGTCCTCGCATTTCTGTTGGATTTTGTTCTCGATGCAATCACTCTTTTTTGTTACACTCTTCGCTTCCAGCTGAAAGAATTTCAAGGGAATCAAAGCAGCAACAACCAAGTGGTCGCCATGTTGAAGAAACCCAGGTTTGTCCCTAAACAGTTCATCTGTGAGAAGGAGCCAGTCTATGGTATTCCATGTGTGCTTTCTTCCAGAGATAACGGTGAGAATTGTTCGGGGAAACATCTCATCGCGATCAAACTGCTCATGCTTGACGGTGAGTGAAACACTTTTGTAATTGTTTTCGTTCAGTGAAGGATACAATACTTGCTTTCCTCTCAAGGTTGACGAAGTGCTTGGCCCCGAGGCCGAGGACCTGCGCTGAGTGGTGTAGGATGGTCCCAACGAATCGAATCTGAATTCCTTCAAATCAGTGACGATTGGTTTCGAAAACTGTGGGTCAAGTGCCATGAGCTCTTCATCCGTCATGCCCGCGTACAGTTTGCGGCGTCCACTCAGCACATTAGTCTGTGAAGGAAGCTCGTCGTCAGATTCAGCAGCACCGTCATCAACGGCAGAGTCTTCGAGGCCTTGGACTATCTTTACAAGTTCCAGCTTCGGCACGAAATCCGGCGGATGGTTCACCAAGTCATTTAGTTCATTGTTGAAGATCGCATTCGTTTGATTTGCGTGCGCAACGTTCAGCCTGAGCTGATCTTGGGAAAGTTTATTCTTCAAGATCAGTCTGGAAGGCGGCTCCGGCAACTTAATTCTCTTACGACTGGAAGATGTCGCTGGTGATGAAAGTGAGTAGTTGCTCAATAATTTAGACAACTCTGGGTCGTTTGACTTTGTGAAGCTGGATTTGGGCGCAAAAGAGTATGTATGAAGTTTTGTTACGTCCGGCGGACCGTCAACGTCTAGATTATCAGGACGAAGGTTGTTGAATGATACTCGCCGAGAATACGGTAGCTGTGGAGAGACTGGAGTGACAGTAGCCATACCCACCTTCTTGACTTTGCTCTATTTTTTCTTTCGCAATGGAATATGACAATTGACGCTCTATGACTCCTAAATTCAATGACAATTATGTGAGTGTTTGTAACCGAAGACGCTGGCTGTAATTCGTGGGAAAATGGGGGTTCGGAGAGCCCACGGATTGCTGGGGTAGATGAAATATACGGGGAGATTAAGAGGCACAGCCGCGATGAAATCACTCACGTAGAGGGCAAACGTTTGAAATCGTTCTAGGCTAGGATAAAATAGATCAAAATGTCCTAGATAACGATGGGATAGACCAGATAGCAATGTGATCGGTTCGTGAATTTCTTGGCAAGAGTATGCCGTCATTGCGATAATAAATAGGATGTTCTGGGCATTCTGCATAATGCTTGCCCCACGAGGAAATAGCACCGACCAGGACTGGGCATAAAAAAAAAAGATAATTGCCATAGGCGCAGCCCCGCCGCACCATCAGGTGAGCGCGTGAAAAGCGCAAAAGTGGGGCCGTTGAATACAGTTCTGAGTCGCGGCTGGCTTCTGAGATCACGCAATGTCGCTCCTGCCAAGCACGGGCAAATCTCCAACCTCGGTCCATCTCATCAAGGACAGGGGGAATTCTTAAAACTCGAAATGCGTAATAAGAATTCATGAAATCTGCGGGCGCCCCTGTGAAGGCAAATTACATTTGTAGGCTGCAATGAAGGCAATTGCAAGTGATTATGACTCGTATAAAATGGGATGCCGTGGCTAAGCTATGGCTAAGGCGTGACGCTCCTAAGTAAGTACTGGCTTATTTGATCTGAACTTTGAAAGTCGCACCTTTAGGATCAATATTTTCTGAAAACGCAATCTCTTCGATGCCAAACCCGGCAATGATTTGAGAGCTTCGAGCAAAAAAGTAAAGTTTGATTAGACTTAAGACTTTATTCCAATAGCTGTGACGATTTTTTTGTGAGCCAACCATTTGAGCCACATCCAACAAATAAACGAGCCATGCATTTTTGCTCTCGTGAGGTTCAAGGCCTGAGCCGCGTGTGCTTTTCGTAAATTTAGGTAGCAAGCTCAACGTGAACAACGGTTCCAATACCTGGCATATCAATACCTGGCATACGAACACCACGTCTTGAGCTATGGTCATCGAAGACCGCCACAATTCAAATGTTCTCGAGAGTTCCATAATTCAGCAAGAACAGCGAAACTTTGAAATTATAAAAGTTTTTGAATATTTTTCGAGAGATTGGACCAACATGATCCGAACGAAAGACAGACACCTTGTCTAGCTGCCGCCTGTTTTGTTTGAGACAGTATCTGTCTATTCAGGAACTTCTGTTCAGGAAAACAACGCGACTCGCATTGTGCCGGGCTCTTTCAATGTTGCTACAAGCGATAGTGGTGCAGGAACTCAGTGCTGACTCTCTCGTACACGGCTACAGGCTGGAATTTCATATCGAGCAATGAGGGCGACTGCTTGCTTAACTTTTTTTTTTTTTCGCTGAGCTTTTTCCATCCAGTTTTTCAACACAAGTAAAGGGTTGACAGAATCTCAAGTCTTGTCCGAGTTGATATTTTAAAACTGCTGATCGTTCAAACGTTCTTTGATCAAACGTTCTTGCAAGAAAATGACTGCAGACTGGCATGCCCCAATTCCAATTGATGACTTTGTTGCATTGAACACCAAACAGGTAGATGCAACGGTGCCCGAGTCATGCCCCGGCCCCGAGAAATTAGGTCAAGGACTAGAGGTTGCCTGTGGACCCATCCTTAGACTTTGCGGAACCTTGGAAAATGGTGCAGACTCATACAGAGCCTCAGTGTTGCTAGTAACGCGAGGCGGACAACCGCGTATCACTTACCAAATTGGACCCTCATCTCCAAACGCCTCAACCCAAGAGACAAGTAAAGGCGAATTCCCTGCCACGCTTTTCCATGAGGTGGAAAATGGGCTTCAGTTCTGGAGATTCAGCGTAAATTTAGATTTGGCAGCGCATGAACAAAGAGTACGCTACTCGGTGAACGGATCTTTCAACGAGGCACACCAATTCTTTATCCCTGCAAGCCACGAGTCGATGAATGCGATGTCGTTCTCGTGCAATGGATTTTCTTTGGCAACTGACACCTCTTCATTTAAGCTGTCTCTTTGGCTCGATGTTTTGCGGAAGCATGCCACCACCCAGCACTATCATGTCATGCTTGGGGGAGGAGATCAAATTTATAATGACTCCATAAAAATGCATTGCAAGACATTAGAGCCGTGGCTCAAGTTGCACACAGCTCACCTGAAAAGAGACGTGAAGGCCACTCCAGAGATGATCAAGGACTTCGAAATTTTTTATTTGAAGTCCTACCTCGAATGGTTCGGGAAAGGCTACTGGAGGGGCAAAGCGGGTGCAACATTACAAACCATGTTTCCCTTGGCCATGGCTCAGATCCCAAGTGTCAATATCTATGATGACCACGATATCATTGATGGATTTGGCTCTTACAAAGATAGGACCATGGCGCTGGAGGTATTCTCTTCGATAGGTAATATCGCATACAAGTATTACATGCTTTTCCAGCATCACATGTCCATTGATGACCCAGAGCATCTCGAAGACCCTTCATGGATTCTTTCTAAACAGAAAGGTATGTTTATCAAGCAGAAGAGTCATTCTAACTTCATGCGTTTAGGGCGCGAAGTCTCTTTGTTGGGAATTGATTGCCGTACTGAGCGGCGGCTCACTGAGATTGTCTCGCAAAGCACATACAATCTCATATTTCAGCGTGTTCAGTCCGAAATAGAACGAAGCCCCGAGACAAAACATTTGTTGGTGATGTTAGGCGTTCCGATATTGTATCCTAGACTCGTCTGGCTTGAGAAAATACTAACATCACGCTTGTTGAAGCCTATAAGGGGATTGGCGACTAGAGGGGTCATTGCGCAAGGGTTGGTCAATGAGTTTGACGGATCAGTTGAGGTTTTGGACGACTTGAACGATCACTGGTGCTCGAAGCACCACAAGGCCGAGAGAAACAACTTAATCAAAATGTTGACTGAATTTGGTGCCAAGAATGGTGTCCGAGTCACTATTCTTTCCGGAGACGTGCATTTGTGTTGCTTTGGCCGCATGAAAACAAAAATCCATCATCTTCCACATGCTCACGTGTTGACTTCCGAGGACAAGGAGGCACAAAATCGCGATGTTACCGACAATCCTCAACATGATCCAAGGCTTATGTTCAATGTGATCTCTTCGGCCATCATCAACGCTCCGCCTCCTGATGCGATGGCGACACTTCTCAATAAAAGATCGAAGATACATCATTACGATAGGTATACCGATGAAGACATCCTTCCAATTTTCACTTCCAACCCGGACGGTTCTGAGAGAGAAAACCATCAATTTTTGAACAAAAGAAATTGGAGCGACTTGATATTGGTCAAACAATCGCCGTTGTATCAAGGAAAAATCGGGCAGTCCAAATTTCCGAGCCCATTGTTCGAGAAAGATCTGGCTGCGATGTCTGAAAAAATTGTCGACGATAGGTATGTCAAGTACCCTATTCTCAGCGAGTCTTTGGTAGCGACTCTACATGTTGAGGCAGATGGGAATGACCCAGAAGCTTTTACAGCCTCGTATGAGGTCATGATTCCCGAACTACAGGGGAAATTTCAGTTGGAATCGACAACTATCAAACACCTTTGATTGATTAGTTTTCGAGTGGGAATAGCTTGGCACACTCTCTGCTATTATCCTGTGGGAGTACAAGCCGTCCGAGACATGCAGTATGCCGAAGAAATAAACACAATGCTTTCGAGTCTCTTCTGCGACACCATACAGCGAAAACAATGGTAGGCTATTATGTTAAATAATTGATTTCATCTTGTATCTTATCAAAATTCCTTGTCGAAAAATGCCGACTATTCGAAAAACTGGTACATTGCGATTGTAGGACCCCGTTATGAATTATTACAAAGATAGATGAGAAGACATCTGCCTCACTTGGCGAGGATTCCGTGGGAGGACTGCATGAGATCCAAGAATTGTATCATAATTCCATCGCTGCGCGATCCAGCTTCGCTTGGGTCGGCCTGCAGATCTTATCGTGTATTGATAGAGTGCAGCTAAGCAATCGTGGAAAAGCTCGGTAAATAGCTTGCATCAGCTGTACTTAGTTGCCTGAAAGCACTGTCGCCAGTTTTTTGCGCCATAAGAACCTTCGAGAGATATGGTCAACAAGAAGTCTGATATTAAGCGCCAGCGAGTCAAAACCGAGCTGCCTCCTTCGTCAACCCTACCTCGCTCAATCGATGCTTGCCGAAGATGCCGAATGAAAAAAGTGAAATGTGACCAAAATTTCCCCACGTGTCTCAGATGCCGAAAAGCGGGAGCAGAATGCGTGGGCATTGATCGAGCCACCGGTAAACTGATTCCCCGCTCTTATGTTTATCATTTGGAGCGAAAGATTTCAGCGCTAGAAGACTTACTAAAGGCGCGAGGCATCGGGACCCGTGAAGTTATGCCGGCACAACTGCCCACAGAAATGTCTCACGATTCCAGCACCTTCTCTAATAATCTTGAATCGGAGCCGGCAGAAGATGTGAAATTTGAGCCCCCTTTAAATCATGCCAATGGAGGTGGGAGTCCAACATACATGGGTGCCTCGCTGGGTATAACATTTGCGAGATTGATCACTGCAGCTGTCAAAATGAAGAAGGAATCCACACATATTCTGGTGGACCAACTGACAAATCCACCAGCCGTCAACCACCAGCCGGCTGTTTTGCCTGCCAAAAACGTAGCGCAGGTCTTTGTAAGAACCTACTTCGCGCACAGTAACAGCCAGCTACCAATTTTGCATCGTGAAATGTTTCTCACTGACTTCTTCGAGCCTATCTATGGATCTTGGGACGACACGCTTTCTCCCTCATCAGAACCGTTTTCAAAAATCAAGTCTAGCTCGATCATACCACCCGAGGACACATGGCTTTTCAAATTCAAGAAGATTATATCCAAAAATCTAGAGGGTCCTCTTGGCTCGACGAATTCTATTTTGCGTTTGAGTCCTTGTGACGTTCCTGAAAAATACCACCGGCCCCTATTCTACCTCAACATAATTTTTGCTATTGCCTCGTCGGTAAATCACTTGCAGTATATGAACTCGCTCAGCGAGCAGTTCAGAACGGCATGCCTTGAATACGCTAGTTTTGCTCACACTTCAATCGATCTTTTGGAACGCCTCCAGTCAGAGTTACTCTTGTCGTTATTTTCGCTCATGCGTCCTTGCAGGCCTGGGGTTTGGCATAGACTTGGGAACTGTTTGAGGATTTGTGTTGAGCTAGGTTTGCACAACAATGCTTATGATAAAAATGATGACCTCGATGCTTTCACTAAAGATAGACGCCGGAGATTGTTTTGGTGCACGTACTCTCTTGACCGGCAAATTTGTTTTTATATGGGAAGACCTGTTGGTATACCGGAAGGGTCAGTCAAAACTATTTTCCCGTCGGGGCTTGACGATGCTTACATTCTCAAAAACAGCCCAGGAATCAAAGACTACTCTGTTGATCTCGATGACATCCCCAATTACAAAAGCGTATCGCTTGCATTTTTCAGCATTCGCAAAATTCAGCTGGAAGTGCAAAGGGTTCTCTATGAGTGCGAAGAGCTACCAAGACAGTTTGACACCTTGGAGCAGTGGAAACATCATGTTGAGACACAGCTTGATGACTGGTGGGTTCGCGCATGTGAATTGGAAAGATGTAGAGAAATCGAGTTTCATATCGAATTTTTCAGCCTCAACTACAACCACACATTGCTTCTGTTGAACGGCTTATCGCCGAGAAATTTGAAGTTGAGTCAACATGCATTAATCAAAGTGGCAGAGACTTCGAAAAATCTCATGCTCTGCTATACCCAGTTGTATCATAAAAAGGCAATCAACTACACATGGGCCGCAGTTCATAACTTGTCGATGGCAGGAACCTCATTTCTTTACGCGCTTTACCACTCTGAAGAAGCGAGAACGCAGTTTCCGAAGGACGTTGTGATGAAAGTGTCTGAGAATTGTATCACGGTGCTCACGCTGTTGATTGCTTCTTGTGACGCGGCCAAAGATTGCTCACTGATGTTTCGCATATTAACTGCAGCTATTCTCAAGATACGGTATAATGAGATTGTAGATGGGTCAACCCGAATTATCACGGATCAGAGCTTAGGCTATGACAACCTTAGCGAAACACCGGGGACAAGACCAGAATTTGGAATAGTCAAGAGCGAGGCTGCAGATCAGCCTTGTCATGATGGCCTCGTAAGGCAGGAGGCTAATTCGAGCGCGGACGCACCGGTTAGTACGTATGAATATGCGTTCAATTGGGTTCCTCATATAGAGGGTGCCGAAGTTTCGGGCAATGCGCACCAGGTTGAGCAGTCCAATGATTTCCTTTTTCAAGAAAGCAATTTTGAACTGTTTCTTCCTGAGATTAGCAGTCAGTCACCGATGACTTCATTGCCAGACTCGTCCAGTGGAGTCTTTACAGAATGCCCTACAGGTATGGGCCATCTGTCATCTGAATTCTATCCTTTAGTGCGGGACGGAAGAAAGGCGTTCGACTTGATCCAATTACCCACAGAGCTCATTTGGGGTCAGTTTTTCACTGATCCAATATCGTATCCAGACATGCAAGGGGGTTTTGACGACGCGGAGGATGTATGAATTCCGAGTCTGCGTGGTCCTTGAAACAAGTCATTATATAAACACTGATTGCAAAATTTTTATAGCCTTTTCAATTTGGTCATCTCGGCCAATGTCTTAATCTGTTCCCCAAGCAAAAGATTCCCTGCTACGGCATAACACTCAATTGCTCTGACATTCGTACCGTCGTAGTTTCCTATGATGTTGACAGTATCCCCAGTGGAGACATATTGAGACAGTGACTTGTAACTTGTGAAATTAAGATCCACGAGCATGAGTTCTGGCTTCGAAATTTGCAAGTCTACATCATCGAGCACAATTTCATCATGAAGCTGTCCCACATTTGGAAGCCGCTGCACGGTGAGCATTGCTGAGGTCACGTCGTAGCTCACGACCTGAGCTATTAGCCGGATCTTTTGAGGGAAAGCCTTTGAAGCCTTTGGATAAAAAAGCGAAAGGTTCGCTGGATCAAGAACTAGGACTGTCATAGAGTCGTTTTGCAGGTAGACTCATGCGTTCTATGAGTTACTTGAAAATAATCCGTCGTACCTTTGACTAAGTGATTGACGCGTTTGTGAGCCATACAAACACGGCCATTCACACCAGAAACTAAGTCTTAAATACTCCCAAGCTCGACAACGTTCTCGCGCTTTGAATAATTTTTTAGGGCGTTGTTCTTCGATTAAAAATCAAGCTGCAACGTGTTGATGTATTCGTAAAATTAGATTGACAAATTTGTTGATAAAATTCTTTACAGCCGGAAGATAAAAGCACAAGTACAATCGGGCCGTATCAATTAATCCTGTGCTAGATTCAAGGTTGTCAGTAGGTCAATATCCGTAGCTAACATTACAGACATAAGCTCTTCTCTTATCAGCCAGACGTGGCGCGCGTCCGCGAGACTTCAGAGTTCAAACCCACCCATCGCGTCTCGCAGTGCTACAATAGAAATACGCGTGAACCCGAGAGTCTACCTTTAAGCTTTGGAGTTCAGCAATACAACGACATGGAAAAACTCAATCTGCAACTATCCGAGGAAAGCTGTATCCGCAAAAAAACTGCGTTTCCTTCCGAATTCAGAGGTAAATCTTTGTATTCCTTGGGAAATGATCGAAAGTATGCTCGCCAATTTTTCGCCATGTATGAGCACCGGCTCAAGCTGCTCAAGCCGCGTGTAGATCGCGAGGCCGACCGTATTTGGGGCCACAATACACGTGAAGTGAACGGTAAGTTTATCCAACACAAGGAAAAGATTTTGGATATTGTTTCAGGGGAGTTGTGCTGGGTATCCGGTACGATTTTCACCGAGATGAAGCACAAGCTCAATATCTTGAACGACGTGGAGAAAGGCACCGACGACACACTTCCGCTGGTACCCTCAAAGTATGTGGATAACGACAACGATGCTGTGGTGATGATCGAGGATGAAAGTGGGCGGGCCATATTGCACAACCCAGAGCTATTAAAGACATCCGGTCTAGTCACGGGATGTGTCGTGGGTGTTCTCGGCATTGAAGTTCAGGCGGGTATTTTCGAGATTATGGAGATTGCCTATCCATCTGCGGCTCCCCAGGAGGAAAGGCAAATCGACAAAGGAGAAGATGCAGGCAAGTGGATAGCGTTTGTCTCAGGGTTGCAAATCGAAAATGCAACGAAAACAGATTTGAGATTGTCGCTTCTTCTGCAATGGCTCAATGGTGAGTTAGGAGGTGGGATTGACGTTTCGCAAGTGCTGAACATCACCAGATTGGTCATTGTGGGAAATAGTATTGCTAGGACAGAGCCTGAAGAGAATACAGATTTTCTGAGCACAAACAATTTCGGCTCCAAAAACACAAGTCGATTTCTGCCAGAATCCTTGATTCTTTTCAATGATTGGCTTTCAGAGGTTCTTGCGTCATTACCGGTCACAATCATATCGGGGGAGACGGATCCATGTGAGATTTGTTTGCCCCAGCAACCCATGCACAGAGCTCTCTTTGGCAAGAACTCCAAATTTGTGAATACCAGCACTTTGACAACTCTCACAAATCCTACGTGGATTCAAGATGAAGATGGGCTACGCGTTCTTATGACCTCGGGGCAGAATATTGAAGATATGAGTAAATATCACCAGACGGGCTTCAGTTCGCTGAGGGAAGTACTCAATGCCATGGGTAACACGATAAAATGGCAAAACATCGTGCCTACAGCGCCGGATACTCTATACTGCTACCCGTTTGAAAATAGTGACCCATTTACCCTTGAGGAGACGCCTCATTTATACGTGGTTGGCAATCAGGTAGAAGGGGGCTCAGAGACGCTTGAATTGGGCGAGAAGAAGGTCAAATTAGTGAGTGTGTCCGAGTTCAAAAACACCGGAGAGGTGACTTTGGTAAACCTCGCGACGCTCGAGACCAAAATCGTGAGTTTCCATTAAAAAAAGCTGTAGTCTACGTTCATCTCTATTCCAGAGGCTGAGAGCTTACAGTAGTTTGCAAACATGTCTTTGCACCCGCTCTTAGTCGCTAGAAACCTTTATAACGATTATATTGAGTCGAATCCTGTAAACTTTGAGCTCTGAAACGCGGGCCTCGTATGCACCCAAGCACCATTAGTGACACACCAAATACCAGTCACATTTCACACTACATGTCTCATCATTTTGTAGTAGGAATTAAGGTTTAGCTTGCATCGGTCTATACCAATGAAAACAAGCTAGAATGTCGAAAAAAGCCTTCAATCATCGGACAGATAGATAAACACTTGTTATTCTTACAGAAGTCAAATCAGCGAACTTTGCGGCCATTGTTACTCAGCCTCGACTTTGTAGGGATCTGTTCTAATAATAGGCGCGCTAGGGTCTGGACTGGCCTGGGCTTGCTCTGAATTCTTATCTCGCAGCTTTGCAACACATCCAGAAAGCATCCTTGTCAAGCCACATCTGAAGGAGGCACCAAAAAAAGCGATTGTAGCTTCTAGATTTATGTTTTTACATTTCTTCGAGTCTAACCACGTGATCTGATGAGATAGACTAACTTCATATACACTTACTGTTTCTCTGAACGAGAGTTTCGCGTGCTTGGTGCGCCGATGAGAATTTCAACGTTCGTATGCGCAAGAAGAAGCCGCAATCCACTCCCAAATTCCACAATTAGACGTGTGAGGCCGGCCCTGAATCTTTCACACTTCCATCTGAAGTTTGGAAGTGGCTACCACTTCCTCGGGTGCTGTTTCCTCTTATGCTCACTTCTCCCGCTGACCAAACACATCTACAAAGGTGAAGCGAACTACATCAAGAAAACCAGCTTGGCTCGATTTTGACCTGTTTCATCTTGGACGGATCAGATGCCTAATTTCATTTTTCAGATACCCACTGCGGTAAGAAGTGCACCTAGTTTTACCCCACGTAAGCGCGAGTAAATTCCGGCAAGCGAGATGTGAGAGCCGGCGTGGGAAAAAAACGCTAAAAAATTGCCCCAGGCCCTGCGCTCGCTCATACCGTCGTCTAGTTTTTGCCGTCGCATTTTTTTTTTATACTCGTCTTCGGTTCCTCACCCCTCTTTGCTCCCCACTTCCCTCAGGTGCTCCCACCTTAAACTTGCTCCTGTCCCCTAAAACGAGCACAGTCACACTTGTTTTCTTATTTTTCCGTTCATTTTTCTTCTGCCAAAAGCATAAGGTGGCAGACCAGTTCTAACGCTCGAATTCCACTCGTGACCCCAGTCAGCACATCTTTACTTTCATCTGGGATCCCCAACTCGCCACGTTTTGAAAGGCTAAGAGTCTGTCTACCACGTCTACAGGCATTGAATTGAGAAATTGATCATCCTATCAAGGTTCTGACTCTTGCATTCCTACTCATTCACTTTTGAGACAAGCGATTCCTCAAGCCACGGCACAGACCAACGACATTTCGATACAATCATCGAAGCATTGTTTCTGTCATTTTCGCTAGCCATTGTTCAGCGAATCTTAAAGCTTCAAATCCTAGCAATTACTGCTCTTGTCGCGGACACCTAGTCTCCATTGATAAAATTTCGGATACTTTTGGATACTCTTGTTACGTCCCAGAGTACAATTCAACTTTTCTTTTTTTCAATCTAAAGCAGTCACCGCAATGTCAGATACACCTTCTAATCACTCTCTGGAAAGGTCACGCAAGCCGAAGAACTTGCACATCGCTCACCGCCGCTCGCCAAGTGAATTGACTTCTCTTATGGTGGAGCAATACAATCTCCAGCGGCAATTGGAGTCAGTTCAGTCTCAGCAGAAAGCAATTCTACTGCAACAAGCCCCGTTGCAAACCACCGACTCTTATCGCTCCCATTCTCGTACTTCTTCGAGCAATGCCACAAAATTCACTTCTTCGCTGGCAAATCTGCATCAGACACATATGCGCAGACATTCGTTGGGACTCACTGAAGCCAAAAAGGCTGCTGCAACGCAAAAGCAGTCCAACATGGCTTCTTTAGGTGGGAACTCCGCGCAAAATGATTATTCTCCCGCGAGTCCACAGCTCGCAGTCCAAGGAGACATTGGCGGTTACCGATTCCCCAACGCTCCAGACGTAAATGTGCGCGAGGTGCCAAATAGTAACCCCGGCACTGCCATCAATGCGAAGCCTTGGGCGTACGGCCAGCAATCCTTCAAGTTTCCTCCTGAGGCCCCCAACAACTTGCTCCCACCCGCGCCCAACTTTGGCCAACCATCGCCAGAGCGCGGCCATCAAAAACGAGGATCACATTACAGATCCAACTCGCGGAATTTCGAAGGTAACAGCAGCATCAACTCGAATTGGCGGTCGCAGCAACTGCCAATGGGCGGCAACGCCGGGCACCAGAGAAATCTGTCAAACACCAACTTAAGTCCCCCGTCAGTTTTCGTGCCAGGCCATAAGAACAGAAGCAGCTCTTTAGGTGGTGGCAATTCGTCAGTGTCCTCATTGTCGAATTTCATGCCTTCGGGAAATAACAATGGAAATGGCCGAAAGTCTCTTTTTGCTCCTTACTTGCCCCAATCGTCACTTCCTGACCTCATTAATGAGGGACGCCTAGTAACAGGAACTCTTCGTGTGAACAAAAAAAACCGTTCGGATGCATACGTGTCTACCGATGGGCTTTTGGATGCTGATATATTCATTTGTGGGTCTAAAGACAGAAACAGAGCTTTGGAGGGCGACTTAGTTGCCGTGGAACTCCTCGTTGTCGATGAAGTTTGGGAATCCAAAAAGGAAAAAGAAGAGAAGAAGAGGAGGAAAGACAACATCTCTACAAAATCAAACGTTGCTTCGGTCCTCAGTGACGACATTCACAACGATGCCACTTCAATTCTGGTAACAGATAATGACAAGCGCGAGGCAGATTCGGAGGGCTTAGGGAGAAGAGGCTCTTTGAAGCAAAGACCCACAATGAAAAAGAATGATGATGTCGAAGTGGAAGGTCAAGCTCTTCTTTTGGTCGAGGAGGAGGAAATCAATGATGAGGTTAAACCTTTATACGCTGGCCACGTCGTTGCGGTTGTGGATCGTATACCCGGGCAGATCTTTGCTGGAACGCTTGGCTTGTTGAGGCCTGCGCAAGCCGCACAAGCTGCAAACGACAAGAGGTCAGGAAAAGACTCCTCTGTACAGACACCAAAAGCTCCCAAAATCGTATGGTTCAAGCCCACAGACAAGCGAGTGCCTTTGATCGCGATCCCAACAGAACAAGCTCCCAGAGATTTTGTGGACAATCATGAAAATTACGCCGATCAGCTATTTATCGCGTCCATCAAGAGATGGCCAATAACATCATTGCACCCATTTGGAACCTTGGTAACAAGACTAGGAAAAATTGATGATCCAGCTGTGGAAGTTGATCTGATTCTTCGAGACAACAACTTTTTGGCAGACGAATACCCATCAGATGGAGACGAAGATGAGAATTATCCTGCGTTCTATGATCCACTTCCAGACGCCGAGACTGAATTCAACAGCGGCAGAAGGATTGAGTACATCAGTGACTACATCATTTCTTTCACTCAGAATGAACAATTTGTTGATCACGCCATGCACGTCAAGCGACTCAGCGACACCCAGATCGAATTGGGTTATCACTGCGTGGATGTATCTTTTTTCATACAACCAGGCACTACCTTGGAGAGAAAAGCCAAAAAGCGTTCTTTGTCCGTCTTCTTACCTCAAAAGGTATCTCATTTGTATCCACAGCAATTGAACAATGCTATATCATTCAAGGATAATGAGAAAAACCTCGCTATCTCAGTCGTTTTTGAAATTGATACCACAAACTTTGATGTTGAGAAGGTGAATATACATGAATCAACCATTGTCCCCAAATCCTCGGTCACCTACGACTCTGTTGACTCTGTCTTGCTGAATAAGACGGTAGACGGCATTTCCTCTGCCACCTCAGACTACATAAAAACGTTCGCCTTGATCGCGAAAGAATTTCGCCGGAAACGCTTGCAAGATAGATCACTCGGCATTTCACCAAGCTTGACTTTGTTGGATCAACTTGACGACCAGAAGGTGAAATTACACATGAATATCTTTGAGTCTAGCAACGCGCTTCTGGTGATTTCTGAGATTGGATACAAGGTCAATAGCACCGTTGCGTCTCATATTCATGAAAGTCTCGGTGACAGTGCATTGTTGCGTCGTCACGGTTTGCCCACGTTGCAAAAATTGGAAGCTTTTGTTAGAAAGGCTGGTAATTTGGGGGCTGAAGCGGATATCACCTCTTCGGCTTCCTTGCAAAAGTCTATTTTACGTTTGAAGGATCCTCTCAAAAGAAAATGTGTTGAGACCCTTTTGTTCAAATGCATGCCCAACCCGAAGTATTTCATTGCTAGAACCCAAGAGAGCGAACAGTTCGGTCATCATTATTTGAATTTACCCGTTTACACTCACTTCAATGCGCCCCTAAGAAGATTTGCCGATTTAGTCGTACACAGACAATTGAAGTGTGTAATCTCGAGCCAGCCTCGAGATTTATTGCCGGACATTGATTCATTGAAGTCCATCTCGGATTATTGCAATTTCAAAAAAGATTGCGCTGCAAATGCTCAAGAGCAGGCAATTCATTTATTGTTATCCCAAACCATCAATGAGATGAGCGAGAATGCGGGTCACCTTCTCGTCATGGGTACCGTGATTCAAGTTTATGAGTCATCTTTTGATGTTATTATTCCTGAATTCGGAATCGAAAAAAGAGTCCACGGTGATCAATTGCCATTGACAAAAGCGGAGTTTGACAAATCTCAGAGAGTACTCGAATTGTATTGGGAGAAAGGTGTTGATTCTGCTACCTATATTCCGCCGGATGAGAAGTCGAGCCTCAGCTACAGAAGATCTGTCAAAAACAAGCATAGGGTATCTGCTACAGAAGCAGCCAGAAACCAAAAAAGCCTTTTGTTGGGCGATAATTCAATTGCCTCCAAAAATTTTGTTGAGAAACTAGCTAGTTTGGATATCAACGCCCCGCTGTTGAAAAATCTTGCCCAAAAAATCGACATTGATAGTGACGACGTGTTAAAGCCCTACTTGGAAGGATGTAAAACCAGGGTGGAGGGCGGTAGCTTCGTGCAAGAGGTGAGAGAGTTGAATCAAATACCCATCATTTTAAGAGCAGAAATAGGCATGTCGTTGCCTTGCTTGACCGTGAAAGCATTAAATCCCTTTGCATAAATATTCAATTCAAGTTGGGAAATAAAATTAAAACCTTATGAGTAGATCTTTTATTCGAAATTAAAATTAATCACTCAGTGATTTTGCATCTCATTTGTGTTTGACTAGTACATCTCGCGACTTCATATAGAAACAAATCTCAACTATGAAAATGACTGATTTTGTAGGGTTGTAGGTTCTTGGACTCATGCCTTTCCAGCAAAGTGAGCCGTTTCTACGACAATGCGGCTTCCAGGATGTCTTTTTCAGCCAAAACAATAATCCCCACAAAATCTCACAATTAATTGCGAATGTGCTGAGGTGCGAACTTGGTGCTTTGACGCGCAAACTCGGAATCAGTTTATACCAAGCTTTGCAATCTCCAAACAAAAAGAGGCCGGTTCGTTGGTCGGCTCAAAAATAACTTATACATACAGACGCGCGAGCAAAGACGTTTGTCTAAGAGTTTGAACCGCCTCGACTTTGGCAGTGAAATTCATTGAATTCATCAGCGAGCTTGAGGAAGTCTTTCTGTATATGAGACTGGATTTGCATTTACAGATCCAGCATTGAGTTAAACCTCGAGTGTCTTAGTAAAACCCGAGGAGTGATTACTACCAAATAATATCTTTAAAAAAAAAAAAAAAAGACCTATTCTTGGGGGACAGAAAACATAGGAAAAGAAGAGGGGTGGGCTTATGTTCGATAAATAAGCGCAAGAAATCTCGGGATTGTATATTCTGTAGCGTTTCATTAAGATCTCAATTAATTTCTACTGTCTTTTGTCTGGCCATGCGGCATCGCTTTTTTCGATGCAGAAGATGACTCGGTCGGCCGAGAAACAGTGTGCACTACCCTCGATATCTTTACGAAAAAATTGAAAAAGCCGTTTAAACTAACCTAATCAATAAAATTACTCATTCACAAGCATTTCTATGTCGGATGGCAATTTGAATGCTCAGCCCGATAACGGCCTTGATCATGATAGAAGCGAACTAATTCAGCCGGTTACGAAAAAAGTCAAAAGGTCTCCAGCTGAAGAGATCGTGGCAAGAGACTTTGGCACTCCTCTTCAAACCAGAGCCGCTTCCCCGTGTACTTTAAATCCGCCAATAGATAGTGATGGATTGTCTTGGCCTTCCAAAGGTGCCAGGCTGAGGATTGAGCAAACGCCCGAAGAAGCCAAGCAACGTGAAAATCGTATAGCTGATGCGGTGAAGACAATCTTGACCGAATTGGGAGAGGATGTTGATAGGGAGGGAATATTAGAAACACCCGAAAGGTACGCTCGTGCGATGCTTTACTTCACCAAAGGATACGAAGACAACATCCGCGATGTGATCAAACGAGCTGTTTTTGAAGAGGATCACGACGAGATGGTCATTGTTCGTGACATCGAAATCTACTCCTTGTGTGAACATCATTTGGTTCCATTCTTTGGTAAAGCTCATATCGCATACATTCCTAACAAACGTGTCGTTGGCCTTTCAAAGCTAGCGAGATTGGCAGAAATGTACCTGCGTCGATTCCAGGTCCAGGAGAGATTGACCAAACAGATTGCCATGGCTCTTTCCGAAATCTTGAAACCTCGTGGTGTGGCCGTGGTGATAGAGGCTACGCATATGTGCATGGTCAGCAGAGGGGTCCAGAAAACTGGATCTCTGACTACAACAAGCTGCATGCTTGGATGTTTCCGGGTACAACAGAAAACCAGAGATGAATTTCTCACTCTCTTAGGAAGAAAGTAAGCGCATTCATTTCGACAGTGCGTCGTCCCGACTAATTCTTCCATATGGAGCTTCAACCTCCTTCACGATTTAATGATTCACCTCATATTTCATTTCAATTCTTACGCTTAACATGGTATAGCGAATAACATACCATTAAATACATATTGACCAGCCTTAGTTTGTACATCTTCTATAGAGTTTCTATCAATTTTGCAACACGTAAAACTGTTTCGTCATCACCATATTGGCCCATCACTTGTACGCCACAAACACCTTTGTTGTAGGGAACCGTGATGGCCGGAAGCCCCGCCAAAGATGCTGGTACAGTGAAAACATCATTGAGATACTCGTTGAGAAAAGTCTCGCGCCTTGCGAATTCATATTCCTCAAAAGTCGGAGCTTTTCCAAATGTCGTGGGTCCAACAAGCACATCGCACATGCCATCACTGACCGCGGGGGTTTCACGCAAAACATTAGGAAATTTGAAGACCAGATTTAACTCATTCACTAGCTTTCCCCTTTGCTTAGTGGCGCGAAGATAATTGTCTCCTGCCTCTGAGGACATCGTGTAGTTACCCAAGAGTATTCTGCGCTGCACCTCCAGGCCCAACAACAGAGTTCTCTGCTTCATGATTAGATCTTGCTCAGTCCCATTATCACTGGAACGCTTTTTGTTACAAGTGTGGCCGGAGCTGTATCTCAAGCCGTCAAAACGCGACAAGTTGGAGGCGGCTTCTGCTGTGGCGAGCGTGTAGTAGGCCGACAACAGGTTTCGTATCGATGGAATAGACACGGGATGTATTTCATGGCCCGCTTTCATCAAGTCCCTCAAGACTGACGCGAGCATTTGATGGCTTTCATTTTTGATCTCATCTAGAATGAACTCCAGTGGCACACCAATCTTGAGGCGTCGCTTCTGATCTTTTGCCTCTTGCATTTGTGAGATCATCTCTCGGCTCGACGTGGGCATTGATGTTATGTCCTTGTCGTCGTATTCATTGAGCACTGAATACACTCTAGTCGCAAACTCAACGTCCCTGCTGAGTATCCCGACACAATCGAGGCCCTGGGCGTAGGCTACGATACCATATCGAGAAAGCCTTCCATATGAGGGTTTGAACCCTACAACACCGCAATAACTGGCTGGCTGGCGCACGGATCCCCCTGTATCCGTCCCGAGTGCAAAGTCGGCCAATCCCGCTGCCACAGCTGCAGCAGAGCCACCCGAGGATCCTCCTGCTATACGTTTCTCTTTGAACCGTGGGTTGACAGTCGGCCCGTGACTTGAAAAAGTTGTGGAGGAGCCCATACCGAACTCATCCATATTTGCTTTGCCCACTAGCACCAGCCCCGCAGTCTCCAATTTCAGTACGACTGTTGCCTGGAATGGGCTCTTATAGTTCTGAAGAATGCGGGATCCACATGTGGTGGGTTCGAGGGTCGTTGCGAAGTTATCCTTTGCCGCATATGTAGTGCCTCCAAGAGCTCCATGACTCGGCAGTGTCCTGCGAAACGATCTTCTTGATATGAGACAATTGAATTCGTCTTGTACGTACTCATTGAGTCTCCTCACTGAAGGACGGATCATTGCCAATGCATTTGAGAACTTCACATAGCTATGTGAGGAGACCTCGTGCCTGAGAGCCAATTCGACGCGCCTGCATTTGAAGAGCACACGGAAATGAAATGTGTACCTATACTCTCATGGACCGAAATTCTTTGAAAGAATATGCGTTTTAATGCACCGCCGCATGTATTGAAAGCTACTGTGAGCAAGCTCTAGAACTAGTAAATATTGATTCATGGGCTGTTCATCGTGGTAATCAGAAGTCACAATATGAAAGCAAACATTCCGGTATGGAGACTTGCATGAGACTGTACGGGTCTGACTAACTGATTCAGGCTGTGGCTTGATATGAAGAAAAAAAAAAAAACTGAAGCAACTCCACAAAAATCTATATCTAGGATGTCTTTTTCGATTACTGCTGACAGAGGCAAGAATACGCTTGCTCTTGTGAATAATCTCAAGGTTTCCATCGCAGCAGCAGCTTTTGCTCCGAAATCTGAAGTCTCTCTTTCCGAGGACTCATCTCTTCGCTTCGCAGACAAGAGTACGGGCCTCGAACTCGTAGAAGCCAATGCCATTGTAAAATACTTGGCAAAAGACTTCTCTGAAAGTCCTGTATTTCAAATCGACGAACTTTCTGTGTACCAAGCTTACAAATCGGGAGAAAATGAGAGAGTCATCGAGGCATTGAAGGATGTTCAGTCGCCGGAAGCCATCACGCTTTCCGCTTCTAACATTGTACTCTTCGCGTCTGCTTTCCCCAATATAAAAGACTTGGCTCATTTGAGTGGCTGGGCAAGTGATTTCCTGGCTTTACCCGAGGTTGAGAAGGCTTTGAAGACGGCGACGTCGGTCACTATCATCGAAAGAGTGATGCCCAAAGGTGATGGAACGACTCATGTCAGATCAGGTTTCACCGTGAAGAAGGTAGATGAGAGCATTATTCCAAAAGACCATGAGAGAAATATTCTCATCACCTCTGCTTTGCCCTATGTGAATAACGTCCCACATTTGGGAAACATAGTCGGCTCGGTGTTGTCTGCGGACATTTATGCTAGATACGCAAAGAACAGAAACTACAATGCTTTGTATATCTGCGGTACCGATGAGTACGGCACTGCAACAGAAACCAAGGCCTTGGAAGAGAAGGTCACCCCACAACAATTGTGTGACAAGTATCATAAGGTTCACAAGGAGGTTTACGATTGGTTCGACATTGGATTTGACTACTTTGGTAGAACCACCACACCTTTGCAAACCGAAATCGCCCAAGACATCTTCATGAAACTTTATGATAATGGATTCTTGGATGAACAAACCACCGAACAATTATATTGCGAAGTTCACAACGCTTTTTTGGCAGACAGATTTGTTGAGGGTACTTGCCCCAAATGTTGGTACGAAGACGCCAGGGGGGATCAGTGTGACAAGTGCGGAAGCTTGTTGAACCCATTGGAGTTGATTAACCCTCGTTGTAAACTTGACAACTCCAAGCCGGTTCCCAGAAATTCCACCCACATCTACCTCAAATTGAATGAGTTGGAGCCAGACTTGAAGAAATGGGTCGAGGAGGCTGCCGAGAAGGGTGCTTGGTCTAAAAACTCCAAAACTATCACCAACTCCTGGTTGAAGCAGGGTTTAGAGCCCAGAGGCATCACAAGAGATTTGTCCTGGGGCACGCCTGTCCCTTTGGAAAAGTTCAAGGACAAGGTCTTGTACGTTTGGTTTGACGCTACCATCGGGTATATTTCCATTACTGCAAATCTTTTCAAAAGCAAAAATGACACAGATAGCTGGAAAAAGTGGTGGAAAAACCCAGATAATGTGGACTTGTATCAATTCATGGGTAAGGATAACGTGCCATTTCACACTGTCGTTTTCCCAGCCTCTTTGATTGGTACCAAAGACAAGTGGACAAAATTGCATCATTTGAACACAACGGAGTATTTGCAGTATGAAGACGGCAAGTTCTCGAAGTCCCGAGGCGTCGGAGTGTTTGGAAATAACGCCAAAGATACCGGAATTTCTCCTTCCGTCTGGAGATACTACTTGGCTTCTGTCAGGCCTGAGACCTCCGACTCTCATTTCTCTTGGAGAGAGTTTGTGACAAAGAATAATTCCGAGCTTTTGGCCAATTTGGGTAATTTGGTTAACAGATTGGTGAAGTTTGTCATTGCCAAATACAACGGCGTCATTCCAAAGTTTGATACCAAGAACGTTCCCAAATATGACATTTTCGAGAGAGAGGTCAACGAATTGTTGTCTTCTTACATCGAAAATATGGAAGCTGTTAACATAAGGCGCGGTTTGGAGATTGCTATGGCCATTTCCTCTCGCGGAAACGTTTTCTTGCAGGACAACAAATTAGACAATGCTCTTTTTTCCAATTCTCCTGATGTTTCAGATGGTGTCATCGCTGTTGGTTTAAACTTGATTTACTTGGTATCTGCAGTGATTTCTCCATTTATGCCCGCCACTAGGGATCAGATTTGTGATATTTTAAATGCGCCAGCATTGTCAATCACAGACAAATTTGAGATCGTTTTGGAGCCGGGCCACAATATCGGAAAGGCTCAATATTTGTTTCAAAGAATTGACGAGAAGAAAATTGATGAATGGAAGTCCTTGTATGGTGGCAAGCAACAAGTTTGATAATATGAATATCTAGATGAACGCGAACAATGATCCTGCGGTCTTACATAATGTGTTTGTTTATTCTAGCATGACTATAGAAACGGATGCCCAATCTCTTCTAAGAAGGTCTTATAAATGTGTGATTACAATTATCGTGTCGAGAAAGAACGTACCTCATTCAATGAGGTTCGAGTTATTAGAAGAGTCCAGATCTTCAAAATCATCGTCTCCTTCTTGCTTGGCTATCAAGTCCACGTCTTCCGAGCTGATGTCTATCTGTTTACTTTCCCAGGATTCAAGCTTCACCTTGTTGTCGATATCACCTCCTGTGATTGCTCTAATAAGACTTACCTTGAAATCCTGTGGCTGTTTGCTGAACTCGACATGCTCTCTCTTAAACTCACTGATTTCGGGTGCATGCCCAATACTCTGGCCAACTCTTACCAATGTTTCAACGCACTGCTTTGAGTTGTTCACGAGATCGGTGTCAAAAGTAAGTCGATCTTTTTCGAATAGAAGGAGGACTGTAGATCCACCAAACTTGAAATATCCAACCTCGTCTCCTCTTTTGACGTGCTGTCCTTCCTCGACAGTAATGACAGTTGAGCCTACCATCATTGCACCCACCGCAATCATTATTACAGTTCCTAGTGATGGACTATGAATCGGAATCACCACGCGAACATTTTCACCGTAAACATCCAAATCCGACCGGATAGCCATTGGATTGACTGTGTAATATTCACCCTCAATGTATTTCATAGGCCCGATAACACCGCTCACTGGAGAGTGAAAGCGATGGTAGTCCTGTGGAGCTAAGCGGAATATGCCAACACAGCATTTATCTGACCTGTACAAATCAGACTTTTCTAGGTTGGCAAAGTTGCCGTTAAATAGCTTCGCCAAAGTGAAGTTTCTCCCTTTGATCCAAAGATGTGTTGCGTCATCCACCGTGGTAAAAGTTGTACACCTACAATCAGCAGGAGATACTGCGATCCTTTCATCATCTGGTGCTTCGACAGGCCTTGCTCCAACTTTGAGTTTTCTATAGAAAAACTCATTAAAGGTTGCGAATTCCCGCGGATCTTTGACGAGACAGTCGCTCAAATCTAGTTTGTGAAACAGGATAAATGCTTGTATGTCCTTTGTCAGCGAGGGATGATCAAACTTTACTCCCTGTTTGACACTCAAGCTTCGTAAGAGCGATCTGATTCTCTTACTTTTTGCCTTATCGAGACCTTTGTATAAGAGCCTGATTCCCAATCTCACAGTAACGCTCATTTTCTCCTCCATGACTAATCCTGTAGATCGATCCTGTACCAAGATGTTGGCAGAGTTGCTTCCAAGCTTATATTTTCCATATGTTAACTTGATCAACACTTTAGAAAACCATCTTTTTGATGCAATTTGCGGCGTCACGAATGAGGACAGAAGAAGTTTGTTGACAATGCTCCAATCCTTCGATGCACAGATTGCGACGTGCGTTATGATGTCGAGGTCATCTTTCCGACTTAATCTTTCGTGCGTACATAAAGGACATCTGTCGATCTCAAAAATCTTTTTTTCCGGGTCCGCGTTTTCATTGAGCACGTAGTTCTCAAGACAATCAACGATCTCATCATGTGTGAGTTTATCTCCGCCCCATGTTGACCTTCCCAATCTCAGAAAGAAGTCACTGACAATTTGATCGCTATCTGAACAACCTAAAGTATCCAAAAAGGATATGAGTTCGATATAGTCCAATAGGTTAGAGTCTTCTTCGAGACTGTATTGTTCGAGAAGGACCGTCCAGAAATCTCGTCTTAAAGTTTCGTATGTTAGGTATCTCGCGCGAATTTTCAACGAGGAGTTGTGAGTTTCTGCCATCTTTTTATTCTTCAAATCGAGCAGAAGATTCAAAGTCTTAAATAAAGAAGTGTCGACGTACAGCACAGTAGTTCTTTTCCTCAAAAATTTTTTCTTCCTCGTCCTTACGAAATCGCCATCTTCTGCAAGTTCAATAGCGGGATTTGCGGAAGACAAGTCCGAAACTGACGCCGACAGTAGCCTTTGGTGCTCATCTTTTGGCATGTTGGGAGCTTTCGACTTATCGGCGCAAATCGAGCTCAACGAATCTTCAGGTGACGACTCATCAGCGGGGGCTTCCTTGGCGATCTCGATGAGTTCTCTGATGGGAAGCGAGACATCGGCCACTTGATCGTGGAATGAAAAGTGATCTTTATCTAAAACTGAGAATTGTATATTGAAGTTGAGTTCATTCTCCAAAATTTCAAAGGCTAGTCTCTCATTATAGATTGGGTTCAACTTGTGCCGTTTCCAACTCGTCCGAAATGTCTTTTTACCAAAAGTAACAACGACAAATGGATCCATGTCGAAAGTCGCTCGCGTGAAACTTTTAATGGGTGGAAGATCAGAGCACGATGCAATTTCAAGAAATAATACACCCTCCACATTTCTGTTGCGGAGCTCGTACTTGGCCTTTGTACCCCTCTTTTTCTTCCTGTGTCTGATCATTTTGGACTTTTCTCCACGTTTCTCTTTACTCGCAGAACCACCGTTGTATAAAGCCCCTTCACACAGATTCAACGAAGCTGAACCAATTGACAGGAGATCACAATCAGAGGACTCGCTTTCTAAAGACTCTAAGTTTGTCCCTGTGATCGGTAAAAGTTGGGGAGCAAGATGCTCGGTGCTTGACTCCATCAAAGGTTGGCCGCTGAAAGAGGAGGTTATAATGGGTACTTTGGATGTTGATGAGCTACGGGAGGGCGGGGCTTGAGAGTCAGTGACCGAATCGAGTTCAGAGATATCTGAAACGCCGCTTAACTGGTAAGACATGGGAAGATCTGAGTAAAATCCTTGATCATCAACGGCAACAGGACTATCTGCATCTGAGCAAACGAGCGAGTTTACCCACGTTTCAACAGCCTTGGCTAGGTCATGGTCATCCAAGGTCAAGCTTTCCATCTGGAGATCTGCTGAGGTGGGCGCTTGTACCTGGAGCCTCGGAGGCTGAGTCAGATCAAGCTTTTTACCAGCAGTTGCCGCTTTCATGGAATTACTTTTCGAGTCTTTTTTCGAGCTGTCATTTTTGTCCGTCGAGACGTCAAACAGCAATAAAATGGACCCAGTCACATAGCCGCTTCTAGTCAGCGACAGATATAGCTTGTACCACGTCGGTTCGGAAGCCAGAGG
Organism: Metschnikowia viticola; assembly: GCA_030556725.1. Classification (NCBI taxonomy): domain Eukaryota; kingdom Fungi; phylum Ascomycota; class Pichiomycetes; order Serinales; family Metschnikowiaceae; genus Metschnikowia; species Metschnikowia viticola. The sequence continues at coordinate 3,357 of JAKTUN010000035.1, read as the reverse complement.
ATTCTCACCCGTAAAGAGATCTCGGACACGAATCCTGACTTCGCCTAGGTAAGTCTTCGTTCTTTTGGATTTGTTCCAGACAGCTAGCACGAGCAAGTCTGAGTAGTCGCCGTTTCTGAGGGGAACTTTGAAAGTCTCATCCCAGCTTGGGTGACTTGTGTTCAACTTGCGTTTGCATCGTTTTTTGTAAGAATTGAGCTGAACTATAAGGCTAGCATTTACTTTCTTATGGCGGTCTTTGTCACCAGGAAGAAAAAGATCCGCAGCTCTGTAAGCATTGATGTGGAGGTATAATGGGGCATTTTTTTTTCTTATCCTCATGATTCAAATCAAGCGTTTTTGTCCTACTATGTCACCAAAGTCAAGACAATGCGAGACGACTTCCGAAGAGACGAAATTTGGGGCAGAACTTTCTTTCTATAAGCCGAACGCTTCTACTATGTACTGCGTGGACGCAGTACTCGCCCACATCATGTGCATGTGCGGAGTGCAGGCGGGCATGCTTGGTAGTACAGGATGTTTGATATCTTGTGGGGAAACATGTATCTGAATCCTCTCCATGCATTACTTAGTTGTATAAAATTGAGTAAAAGCGCTTTCGGAGTTTACGGGGGAAGCATTCCGTGCAAAGAATACCATAATCAAGCAAGGCTTATTAGAAGCATACTCGCTGAAAGATTGCCGAACCCATTGCAGAGATGCGAAAAACGTCAGTCCAAGTTGCCTGCATTGCTGCGCCGCCCAAAAGCCATGAGAGACCTCCTTCCATAATCATTATACCCAGAACAGTAAATGGCGATTTCCTCACACGTTTGGCTGTAAAATAATTAGACGAGCAAAGATAAAGGGCTCCTGTAGACACGTTCGTTCATTCACATGTATCTGACCATAGGCTTATATTGAGTGGTTTCGCTATGTTGTGAGCATGTCAACGACTCGTTTGACGCTCAACTTTTTTATGTCCGTATAGGTCTGGCCTGTACCCACGAATAATATGGGCACCCTTGTGGCCATTACCATATTTATCATGGTTCCCACGAGATCACCGACGGTATCCACTTTGGATATAATGAAGAAATCAAGGCTTCGTTTGTTGCCGAAGGCATTATTAAAATTGGTGGCTTGCTCGACGGAGTCAGTACCAACAAGCGCCTCACCCACCATGATGATCTTATCTGGATCAGCCGCATCACCAAATTTCTTCAAGGGTGCCATTAATTTAGCATTCGAGTGGGTCCTTCCAGCAGTATCAATCAACACTATATCAAATTTTGAGGTCGCGGCATAAGAAATTGCCAGTTTTGCCGTATTTACTACGTGATCTCCGCCACCGTAGCCTTTTTCAAAAAGCTCTATGCGAGATGCATTCTCAGATCCCGAATTAAGTCGCTGTAAATTGTTCACGTGAACTTTGAGTTGTTCTACCGCGCCCGATCTGAATGTATCACACGCGCAGATAAGAACATTCATATTATTTTGAAGAAACCAGTAGGCAAGTTTAGCAAGGTTGGTAGACTTCCCTACACCGTTCACACCCACCACTGAGATGACGTAGGGTCTGTCCCGCTTATTTTTCTTGATGTCATAGAGTAGATCTGTAGAGACGTTTGGTGTCAAAACTTTTGTGAGTTCTTCGGTCAACGCTTGCTTGAAAATTGGAATGGTGACAGTTTTGGAGGCGACCTTACTTTCGATTCTCTCAATAATGAGTTTAGCAGTTGGAGGAGCAATGTTTTTCGAGATCAACTGATCTGTAAATTTCTTCGAAAGCTCTTTGATGTCTACTGATGAGCCGAAGTATGATGAGAGTTTCAGTAAAAACCCATTCTTGAGTGAAGCAGATTCAGAATTGTTTTCCTCGGCGTCTGATTCATCGTCTCTATCCAAAACGTCCTGAAGCTCATTGATTAACATCAAGTCGTTCTCTCTAGTGAATGCCGCTTCGTGGTCAATTTTTAGGTCCTCACGGTGTGTTCCTGGAGGTATTTCTGAGTCCTGCGATCCGGAGTAGTCAAGAGCCTCATTATCGACCGAGACCTCTACCATTTCTCCATTCACCCATCTCCGCATTTTTTTTCCACTGGCGGGAGGCGCTTTTTTCTTAGAACGGACATCAGGTTTGTCGGTTCTTTTCGTGGTCACAGAATCAGTCTCTTTCATTTCTTGTCTCTCCGAAATCGTATTCTCTGACTTCATTTTAACGAGAGTGTTGAACTGAAAATCGATTAGCTTGGCCATTTTCACTGCGTCCTCCTCTACCAACTGTGAATAGGTGCGGAGCACATCCAGGAGCGACTGTCTGACCTTCTCACTATCGAAAGTGAACACCAAGTCAAAATACATTGCCGCCCAAATATTTTTCGCCTTCAAGCAGTAAAAACGTTTGTGGCTGCTTGCGCCATTGACGGTGTAGAAATTGCGTCCTAAATCGATATAGGACTCATCGACGATGCTGTATATCAAGTCGTTGAAGGGGGATGTCTTGCTATTTTGCTGGTACAATATGCGCCCCGAAGGCTCAAACACGATCAAGGATTGTGACATTTAGTCGACGGAAATGAAAAATAATATATTCACGATGGAGAAACCCGTAGTTTGGTTAGCAAGACTTTCCTGTCCCGTGGCCACCGTAGCGCCGCACGCGTTGAGGGTGTCGTTTCGCGCATTGTGATTTTTTTTTTTAACATTGATGGACTAGGCATGGTGTGGTTTGCAACTGTGCAATTGTTTAGTTATGGACATCTGGTTGGATTCATTTGCTCAAATTCTTTATCCAAGACATGATCATATAAAAGTCTTGAACCACTTCTCAAGTACGTTTCTCACGCTCAACTCTGCTACGTTTATTTCACGCCACCATCCCGACGAGAAAGACGTCCCCTCCTCTCTGCAACTTTTGCAGCATGGAAAAACTTGACATCATTCCCGCTCGCAAAAAAGTCTCTTCCAATAAGCGCTTTGAATCCTAAAAAATTAAAAAAGAAGCGTCACAGACAGGATTCGAACCTGCGCAGGCAATGCCCAACACCTGAACCGCACATTAGCAGGGTGTCGCCTTAACCACTCGGCCACTGTAACTTTATGACAAAATGAATGTTTCGGCTTTTATATATTATAGTTAAACAAGCTGGATAATATAAGTTCTTGTCTAGGCTCTTTGGTCATACATTGCAAAATCATCTCACTTCATGAATATTTTGAGCAAGAAAATGGATCCCGAGGAATGCGCCAACCAACCGGTGTCACGTCCGAACTTCGAGGCTCTGGCGCGAGGGAATGATGGGTTTTCTCTCACGCCAGACGATCTAAATGCCATCTATGTCTACAAAATGTGGATCTGAGGCAAATATTAAGTCA